>JASDQU010104206.1:136744-148684 GCA_032191745.1 Picea mariana | reverse complement strand
ATATAATTTTGGAATTCAAAATAGCAATTTATTGTCTCATATTTGATTTCTCAAAGTTGATGGAAAAAAAAGTGGCAAAGTTAACTAGTAATGAACTAATGTTTTGTATATTCTTCTTTTTACAATGCATTAAATTAAGCATCAAACTCTTAACTACTTTTCTGCTATGTATTAATTTAAATGTTTCATTTTATATTCACTGCATACTGTCAAAAATATGATTCTATTGTCAAAAAGTGACAAAGTTAACTAGTAATGAACTAATGTTTTGTATATTCTCTTTTTTACAATGCATTAGATTAAGCATCAAACTCTTAAATATTTTTCTGCTATGTATTAATTTAAATATTTAATTTTATGTTCACTGTGTACTGTCAAAAATATGATTCTATTATCAAAAAGTGTTAAAGTTAACTAGTAATGAACTAATGTTGTGTATATATTCTCCTTTTTACAATGCATTAAATTAAGCATCAAACTCTTAAATACTTTTCTTAATTTAAATGTTTCATTTTATGTTCACTATGAAATATAAAAAATATGATTCTATTGACATATCATCAAATAATTTTGGCAAAATAATTTTAGTAGATTCTAGTTACTAATGAAAAAAAAAAAAAAATAGCAGATTTTAGCGGATTCTATTTTATTTTTTTCTAGTTACTAATGATTATGTTGGTTACATGGATGCACTTAACCAATAAAAAAAATTAAAGGAAAAACTATTTAGGAAAGATATGCACATGAGATCTTCTAAATAAATTGGTTTACATAGATTCACTTAACTAATAAAAGAAAGTAAAAGAAAAACTAAAAGTAAGATAGGCATATGAGATCATAGATGCAAACTCATAGAATGTGTTGTTGTTTAAATATATTTAAGAATATGCAAACTCAATAGATGGACAAGAAAAAAGTGAACTGTCAAACATACAAGATTGTACCATTGCATATCTATTTAAGTATATGATAGTAGACAACATGTTAAACCATGCAAAACTTATTTGAGAATATATTATGGTAGTAGAAAACACTTTAAACCATGTAAAGCCTACGCTGGTATGAACTGCACTAAAAGGAATAAATTTTCATGATCTACCAATTTACTTTCAGAAAACTTGTGTTTGATTTTGAAAGAAGGTAACCAATGTGGAATTCAAGGGAGGATGTATGCATTCAAGCATTGTGTTTTAGACATGCCAAGGAACAACACATACCCCTTGTACAACTCAGATAACATGTATGTAAGAGAATTACATTAGGAAAATGATTTGCAGGGCATGGTTTAGTACTATTCCCATAAACCCACAGTTTTGTAAGGGTCTTCACTTGATTTAGGCAAGGTTGTATTAATTTCTTTAACTTTATTAGAGAAGAGATCTATTAATTACAATTTAATTCACTTGACTTTAAAGAATGTTGTATTAATTTCCTTAACTTTGTTAGAGAAGAGATCTATTAATTACAATTTAATTCTAATGATTAACACTTCTAAATAAGTTTACATGAAAATCAACTTAATTGTTAAAATGAAGATTCTAAATAATTTCAAATTTTAAATGTATTTATCAACTTAATAATTAGAATGGAGATATTAGTATATATATGATATTATTAGTAAAGTGTTATTACAACGAGTGGAAGAGATGTTTAAATTGTTTTTAGTTGTTAGTTCATATTAATTTAAAAAATGAAAAAAAAAACAAATTACCAATTAAAGAAGTCAATGCTCTCAAATCAAGGATAAAGGAGATGTTCAACTCTTATTTGATTGGTGCAATAGTAATAAAAATAAAATTCTCAAGATAGAAGAGATACCCAAATTAATTGTAGATAATGTTTATACAATAAAATCTTGAGATAGAAGATATGTTCAACTCTTTTTTGGTTTGTGTGTTAACGATAAAATAAAATGTTCAAAATGATGTGACAATAAAATAAAACCTTAAAATGGAAGAGATGATCAACTCTTCTTTAATTTTATCATGTAGTCATTAAAAAAATGTCAAAGCTATAACAGATATTCACCTAAAGGTTCATATACCCTTAATAAAATAAAATCTCAAAATGAAAGATGTTTTTAACTTTTCTTTAATTTTTCCCTTAATAAAATAAAATTTCAAAATGAAAGAGATGTTTTTAACTTTTCTTTAATTTTGAGAACAATAATTAAAAAAAAAAATATTCAAAATAAAAAAGATGTTCAATTCAACTTTAATTTATATAATGCTCGTAAAATAAAATAAAAATCAGAATGAGTTAAAATTTGAAACAAGATATTATTACAATAGAAAATATAAAATATATTTAACCTTTTTTAAAATTAATGCAATATTATTAAAATAAAATGGAAAAGAATACTATTGAAAAAAGTATGTGTTCAATGGAAATGGTGTTTAACAATTTTTTAGTTTAAAATAAAATGCTCATACAAGAGGTATACAACTCAATTTTGATTGGTGTAATGCACATAAAATAATTTTGATTGGTGTAATGGTTGAAAAACACAGATAAAATATGGTTGAACCATATTTTATCTGTGTTTTTTAGAATGATCTAGAGTTTTTTATACATACCCTTTTTATAAATATCATATTTGGAAATATGGTTGAAGATAGTCAAAACAAGTCATCAAAATTTGGAATGGACTTTCAATGAAAAATAAAAAAAAATTGGAATGTACATGTGCCACTTGTTTAAAAACATTGTATTGTTATTACATCTTCAATTATTCATTCATGATTGAACTTGGACATTTTCCATTTTCTAACTTTTTTTTTTTATTGAACTTCTATTAACTTTATGCACGCTGCACATATCAAATGACTATATTGACAACTTGTGACATCTGACTGATAGTATTGAAAGTGAACATGAGTATTAGTTTGATGGGTTTCTTGAAAAAATATCCTTTCAATACAATGGATCATCTTTCATATATAAAACCATTATCATCAAAATCTTCTAATAGTCTCATCTTTTGTTCCATGCATCACATCAAATAATATTTCATGTTTTCAGGGTTGTCTACAGGTGCAACCATGGAAAAACTTTCTCCTGCAAATAATTGGATATATTGGACAACAAATAATTCATGTTAGATTATCACACAAGTACATCTACAAGTTATTTGAAAANAAAAATTACCTTCTCTAACAAGATCAGAAACTTTATCGCCATCAATTGGCACTATAGTTTCATTTGATTCCATCTCCTCTGATCTTGCAAGTGGCATTTTCCCTTTTACATTAAGTTCGGTATGTCTCCAAGCTTTAACATATCCTACATTTTCGTTCTCGCAAATATCTATGGATTATGTGTCCTCTATGCAAACTGAACAAAAACAAAAGTCATTTATTCTTTCAAATGAAAACCCATTTTTAAAATGTTTTGTTTTAACTGAATGTATTTTTCGTGTCCCAGGTATTATACTGGCGTCATATGGGATTGATCTATTTACATCTTCGATTCCAACGTACCAAAAAAACTTGCACAAGACTAGAACTTGCTAACTTGAAATCTCTCAAGAAAATGATTGAAGATTGAATATAAATTTGAACACGTTCAAATTTATATATCCTGTGTACATACATGTAACATTTATATATAGACACACCTGCGCACATCCCTTGATGAATTATATCCATAGCCTAGCGCCATTTTGCACCATTCAACAACTTGTTCAACGGATTCAAATCGATCAGCATGAGGGTTCATTTGATACCTTCGAAGTGCTCATTTTATACATGCCCATGCATCGTCGTCCTCTCATTTTCCATGACCAGTCTCAAAAAAATTCCAACAATGTTTAATGTTTAATTTTTTATGAAGACGACATAACCAATAGAATGATCATGAAGATTTGAACTGACCCGCACACCCATCTGACTATATCCAATGTCGATCAAATCTGATTTCGCGTTCTTTCAATGAATCATAAAATTTATCAAAACAATGTTGTACATAATGTGTGTCGTGTGCTCGATCATCACTTATATAAAATTGATATTCTTTAATAACACGTCGATTGTCAGGTGATTTCTATGTTATCAAGACTCTGTTGAGCATGTCTATATAGAACGTGGAAAAATATCGTGACTTGATCAGAATGATAATATTCGCACTGTATTTCTTTTTGTGCAGTGAATGTGTAATTCTCTGCAAAATCAACTACATACAAAATTGTCCCAGGTGGTAACACTTCATGGGATTGTTTGAATTATAGATATTTTCATCGAGCTCTATGAGAATTCTTGGTGTATTTATAGATTTCTTCCTCAAACTTCTTCAAAAAATCTATCACACAGATTTAATCTACCTTCAAATCAATCCTTTTGGAAATAACATTTGAAGAATGTGAAGCCGTGTTGTTCATATATTCATATCTCTTCCAATTGACTCTTATATTAGAAAATGATTGATCATTCATATCAATATGATACTTTGAATGAAACAAACTTAGATTTCCACAATGATCACATTCATTTCCACCAACACATTTTTTTGTAAAATAAATCATCATCTTATCTTTCACATAGAATTTCAGATATAAAAACACTGAATGTGGAAGGAGGAGGTGAACCTGGCCATAAAGTTTTACCAAAATCCAAAAAATTGTTGTAATACAATTCAAATTCCACATGATAACGACAACAATAAGTGTCACGAACAATGATGGGTCTAACAAACCATGGTTTTTGTTGCACAAATGTATTGATGGAAATTTTAACTTCTTTGTGCTCTTCTTTGAACTTATTGAACAACTATATTTGTGTCATTGACAATATATGTTTTGGATGTTCTTCATATTGTTTTCATGCTATTCTTCATTGCAACACATCCCTTGTATGTGGTGAAACACGAGATTCTTCCAACCAACAATTACGGGTCAATTCTTTAACATTTTTTACAAGTCTATCTTTGTAGAGTTGTCTAGAAATCACTGTCCAACAAGCCAATTCATCATTTACATCTATTTGCAATCGAAATTTTCTATGTTTGTGCAATGTTTTTCTTGATGTTCTCATCTTTTTTTTCCATGTGTTGTGTCAAACGATCTTTTATATTGCTAGATGAAACAACTATTGTTTGTATCACTCTACGTGCAAGACAGACATCTTCTTTTCGAGATTTTTCAAAAGCTTTTAATACACTAGTTATATTGTTAAAGACATTGTGTTTCACCTTTGTATCCTTTGTCGAATTTTGAATACCCAATAATGATGTAGCTTCTTTTAACTTTCTTGAATTCATTAGACAAAGTAAAAGTTGAGCTTGTACTGTTACTGATTCATCTTTGAAAAAAATATTATACATATTCTTAGTTCGATATCTTATATAATGCTTAGCTTTTTTCTTCCTAAATTTGTCAGTATCAACATTTTCTAATATTTCATCATCAATGTTGATAGATTATCCTGCATATTTCAATTTAAAGTTTATATTAAAAAACATAACCCAAACACAAATTCACTAAAAAATATATACTTGAGTGTTCATCTTGTATTATCTAAATTTATGTACATACCTATAGGTGATTCGTCTTCTGCTTCAATTTCAGTTTTAACATCTTCTTCTTCAATTTCGGTTTGAACACCTTCTGCTTCAATTTCGGTTGCAACGTCTTCTTCGGGATTATGAGACAAATCTATTTATGTTTTTTGAAAAACATCAAATTGTAATTACAATCAATTATATTATTTATAATATTTTAAATTTGAATTCTATACTTTCAATTCTGTACTTTTTTAATACAGTCTAAATGTGTGTCGTGTGCTCGATCATCATATGTGCATGCATACCTGGTTGAACTTCTTCTTGTTGAATATCTCTATTGACATTATCATCGTTTCTTTCTTCAATATTTGCATGTTCTCGTTTCTTTCTCCAATAAAGCTCTTTCCTTTGTTCTTTTTGGCGAGTATCATCTCGAGTGCGATCAAATTTTCTCTTGCACAAAATTTTGTTTCCCATGACTTTTATAGTTATTTATAAAATATATGTTCAACAAAGACTTCACCTTGAAAAAATGCTCAACATTTATCTTTCAACATATAAATTGTTATTCCAATAAAAACTTGAACAAACATCAATTACCTTATTCAACAAAAACCAAAAATATGATTCGAAATTTTGTTTAGGTGCTCTAGAAAACCATCATGTATCGATATCAATCCTCCGATTAAGCCTATGGAACAGAGGGAAAAAATAAAGAAAGAAAATAATACAGTTGCAATAAGTAATAGAAATGCTTTCAAATTCCTATCCCCGAGCTCATATATGTCTGTCCATCCGATGAATTGTGTTAAATTTGTTCGGCCGAAAGCCTATTTATACAATTTGATGTGAAACGAAATGATACGACGTGTCTTTTCATTTTTTTCGACCAACGGAATTCGCTCAACAGGCTTATGGCCGAAATAAGTTTTTTTGGGCCAAAAACCTTGGAAACCGTTCAGCTTTGACGGTTTCCGTTAGAATTTATTCTTTCGGCTGAAATAATATGTTTTTGGCCGAAAGATTATTTTGGTCGAAAACACGAAATTGGGACTGAAAACAAAAACCAAAGAATTTCTCCAAGCTTACCTGAACTTCGGAGGTTGCAGACTCCTGCAAATACTGAGAATTTGGTTTCGAAAATGACACCAGCATTTCCAAAATTGAATCTACTTTCAATTCCTATATTTTGTTTTCATTTTTTTTAATTTTATCTAATTTTATTTAATTTTTTAAAAAAATCACTGCATTATATTTTCAGCAGACATTATGATTCGGTGAAATGAAATATCGGTATCTCTAAAAATATATAGTGAAAAATTTAGAAAAACTTATATTCATAATCCTTAAACTGTTCGTTTCAAAAGGGTATATTTAGATTTTAGTTTTAAGTAAAAATTAAGATAGAGACAAGGTTTAGAAAAACATGTGTTTAAAATCTACAATGTTTTCAGCTTAGTCAATTTCAAAAAATTCTAAAAATTAAAATATTCATCCGTTAGATTCAAAATTATAGTCATAATAAAATAGAGTCTCTGTAAATTGTTGCAGTATATTTCGTTTCTTAAAAACATAAGTTTAATAATAGATACATTGTTGTAGGAAAAAGTAACTCATTATCATTCCTTTGATGTTTAAGAAACATACTGTTAAACAATTATCAAATTGACATATCAAATCGTGATTAAAAAAATTGAAAAATAGTCATTGGAAAGCCAACAAAATTATTCACAAGTTTTGTTTTTACTGTAAAGTGAAATTATAAATAAAAAAAATATTTTTGTATGCCAGAAGTTGAAGAACTTGTGAAAATACAGTTTTTTTCTCATAAAACAAGCAAAGTGTAACCCATCTTCATGATTTCACCCAGGGGCCCGTAGCCTATCGATTAGCCTTTTCTGATTTTTTGAGGTGTATACACAATTTTTTTCACGTATTTGTTTTGAGACATTATGTTAGTGATCCTACACATGTTATTGACATGAGTTCCTTAAAGGTATCAAACGAGGATGCGCTCACGACGGAGCCCATCCACATTATGGACCATCGCATTCGACGGCTATGACATTGAGTAGTAGATCAGGTCAAGGTCCAGTGGGACAACTATAGTCCACATTCGGCGTCTTGGGAGGACGCATATGATATGTGTTAGAAGTTTCCATTTTTGTTTGATAGCTAGACATATAGACGTTATGAGATATTTATTTTGGCTCTTATATACTATGAAACTTCGGGACGAAGTTTAAAACAAGAGGGGGTGTGTAACATCCCTCTCTTGCACACACCTGATCGGACTTATTCTTTGAGGACACTTGCGTGCAAGTGATCTAGTCCATTATACGATTGGTTTTTTTTATTATGCCTATGAGATGTTGTGGATTCGATGACATGTTATTTTGTTATATTAATATCGACAGGTGTTATTGACTGGGTTGTCCTGAGTGTGCAGAACTCTAGATGTTAAAGGATGCCGATGAAGTTGATGGATCTCCTTGGACTCCGAATCAAGTTAGGGAGGGGACTGTTACGGTTTGGATGTTCTTTGATATTACAGATGTGATGTATGACTAGATATTATGATGTTGATTTTTATAGCTGACATGTTTCGTTGATGGATGTAGGCTAACGATAGCTTTCCAACTAGACTCGCATTTGGAGTAAAGGGGCCATGCACGAAAAACCAGAGACATTGAGGGAGAGGTGTGATAGCATCCCTACCACAACCTACTAGCACTCCTGCCATGGCTTGAACTGTAGGTTAACGATTACCTAGTTCGAGAATACCCACGATGTCGTGAGGGCAGTCTGTGACAGCCGCTCACAATTATTCTAAGGGGCGTGCAATAAGGCATGGTCCTTATTCCTTAAAGGCCCTTAGTCTCCCACAAGATCACCTGAGGGAGTATTGACTCCAGGAGTTTTAATTCTACCAAATTCAGTCAAGAGGTGAGTGACACCCTTGGAGCACGTAGTGCATCTTGAAGGGCACGTCACACGAATAAAAAGGAAAGAGGCAAGTGGCACCCTTGGAGCACGTAGTGCGTCCTTAAGGGCACATTGCGATTCTAACTATGGTGAGTTAATAAACCTAGTGACTAAAAAACTATGCCTCCTTAGGACCTAGCCGGCCTTAAAATGAATGATGTGATGAGTAAGGTTTAATAACTAATTTTTTCGTAAGAACTGTCGCCAAGCCTAGTGAATTTAAAACCTAGGTTTAAGTAGAACCTCTGAACAAAAAAAAACTAATTAAAACATATAACAAGAAGGGGTAAAGAAAATTCAAGCTTTATTAATTAAAGTAAAATTTTTAATGAAGGTTTAATTTAAAAAAAAAGGGGTAAATAATTGTTTGCCTAAACTTGTTAATTCTGAACTTAGTTAAAAAGGGGGGGGAACTTAAAGAAAAAGGGAAACTTAAAGAAAAGGGGGAAACTTAAAGAAAAAGGGGAATGTCTAATTTAGTATGGAATCTAGCCTTTGGAACTTTCTATTTATGAACTCAATTAGGATTTAAGTAAGGCGTAAGTCATTTAAGAATTGTAAGGGAATATTGAGACACCGAGGAGCGTTTTTAGGAACGTTTTTAGGTGGGTGAGGAAAATAGGAAAATTTAATTATTTAAGAAATTAATTTTCTGGTGCAACTAGGGGATCGAGCGACATGTGTACGGGGGAGTATTTTCCTAATTAAATAAATGAAAAAGGAATCTAATGAGGTTTTGAGAAACTAATCACTTGAAAACTCTATAAAAAGGATGGCGGAGGAGGAGTATGCATCATGTCTGGTATGCGTAAGGTTACATTGCTGAAATTTATCTTGACTAAAATTTTCTTGTGGGAGTTGGGGATACTCAGCTCGGACAACGAGTAGTAGCTCGAACTTGTGAGGCGAAGTAGGAAGCTATAATTCTCTGGTATTGTGTGTGTGGCCCCTTTGCTGCTCGGGGGGGCTCAGGGGGAAGAAGAGTGCCCCTAGCATTGGCTGGGAGGTACCAGTGAGGTCTCATCGGTCGATAAGCGGGATCTAGATGAAGCACACGTGTGGGACATCGTCTATGGGATCATCGCCCTCGGATTCGATACGCGTATTTGAATTTTTTTTGTATTTTAGTTAAAATTATCCTGTGTATGAAAATAAAAATGATGATGAAGCAACTGGTGCATTTCCGCTGGACCTATTCTATCTATTCATAATAAGGCATTAAATCTAAGCTTTTATTCAGTTTCAATTTCTATTGTGGTTTTAGGATGCTGGTTGTAGTCGAGTTGGGCTCTTAAAATGTGGTTTGCTTGTAGCCCCTCCCCTCAGTAGCGATTACTTAATTTCCTCTACTAAAATATTTAAAAATGTTATTGCGCAGAAGAAAAAACCTTAGAGACCTTTAGTTTTTTATAAATGGGCCTTCCCCCATCATTTGTTGATGTTTGGACTTTCGATTCCTGTAGATTGCGATTGTTTTTGTTTTCTGGGAAATCGGCTATTGGCTCCTTTCCATTGTTTGGATTTTTTATCAATACCTCTGCCTTCCCCCTCGTATTCTTGACCACTCTCTTCCTGCTAACACCGATATGATTGAGTTAGTTTTAGCTTATCCCAACTAACATCTTGATTTCACAGTTTTAGATTGAGCCATATGTTAACCCTCCAACATGCCTATATGTTAGTTGACAGTTTGCTTCATCATTTGCACACAGCATAACGAAGGTCCTTTTTATGAGTGGAATAATGATATTGCTACTCCAAAAGGGATTGGTTCATTAGATTTCGAGACTCTTCTTGAGATTGTGAATGGTAAAATAGATACTACGAAAGCGAAACAGATAGTTAGGTTTTCGATTTCCCCTTCAGAGTGAGACAGGAATATCGATGATAGTGTTACGTTTCATAGATACAGAGGTACATTTATATATTTCGATCGAGTCTCCTATTTGCAATAGTGAATGGACGCATCGATAATCTATGTGTGATAGTAATATCGTTTGGGAAAGTATGAAAAGGTAGAGGTGTATTTCATGTTCCCTATTTAGAGCACAAATGAAGGTATGTCATTTGCGAATGTGAATAACACCGTTCCACATTACTCTCATTTTTTATTACAAATCTTACAGTATTCAAGAATAAAATCTAGTTGCAAATCTTACCATCAGACTAATGGCGATAAGCGTGGCCACGAAATATTCATACATGAATTTATCCCCATGCTTTGAATAATTGTTGCAGGCACACATACGACTGTCGTATTCACTAAGCCCGATGGTCTGCCCGAGATCCTTTCCTGTAGCAGCAGTCACTAAACGTGTTGTGTTCCTAGATGACATGCGTCAGTGGGACGACACACGAATCCCCTTTATGCAACAACGATATCACTCCGCCAGACCCTATGGACCCCTTGCTACCTCGACTCAACGTGAATTCCTTTCTCGGGTTAAGGAGAATGGTGTCGGCGGACTGATAGTATTTTTTTTAGTAGTAGTCTCTTTAAACCATTGTTTAGGTTGTACCATAGATTCCTCTAAGAATTTTTAAAACTGTGTAGTCGTTGAATAACGTTGATGTTGCCACCACTTACTCCTTAACTAGATGCTCTTTCTATTTAAGAATCCTCATGTGAACGATGTATACAGTTTTAACCTAACAGTTATTGGACGTTGTGATTATGGCTGTGAATAAAACAACCACCGTGCCTAATGTGATTATAATCGTCCCCTAACAGTTATTTGATCAACAATCTCAATCGTTTTAATAATCCTTGCTTCAGATTAATGGTTCCATTTAATGATGATTCTAGCAGTTAAATAACAATTAATTAAGACCAACAACATAATAGTTATAATAGTTGGGCATCCACTCTGGATAGTCCCATTGTAATCATACTTATCATAGTTTTATAATAGTTCAATTATAGTAACTGTTTATTAGTTAATAATTATGCTTCAACTTTTATGGTTCAGTTCAAATGTGATTACACTATTTATCGTAAATTAATTATGAATATATCAATTATCTCTTACAATCGTTTAATTGCTTGCATGGTTTTAATAGTTAAATTGTGATCATAACAATGGGCAGTGATGCAACGAAAAGAGTGAATGTGTGTTGAATGAAATGAATAGATGGGATATGTAGTGTCCCCAAGGTCGAGCCCCATTGTAAACCATGTTTGGAAAGGAATTGTAATTATGTTTTATAGGCTGGTGAGCCAAGTTTTCTTAAGCTGGAGGCTTATGTGTTGTTAGGCCAGGGAGCTTGAGTATTGAAGGCCAGGAGCCTTCTGTTGTATATGTAATCATGCAGAACACTTAATAAAATATAAACACCACCAGGTGTAGACCGACCACGATGAATGAGTGAAGGGGGACTAAGCATCCACGGAGTGGGCAAGGAATTAGGGGCTGGAAGGTAGGAAAGGGGGCTAAGTGTTGAGCCTAGGGGATAAACCTA
>JASDQU010104206.1:115260-136644 GCA_032191745.1 Picea mariana | reverse complement strand
TTTGGTTGGTGGATCCCACCATTGTTACAAGATAAGTGTCTAACTATGTTTTATCACATTTTATCATGTCTCTACTGTATATGTTATCATGTTTTCCGCTGTGTATACGAATTAATATGGAATGCTATGGATTGTTTAATTATAGCAGTAATGATATGTTTTACTCTGAGTTAAAATGTGTTTATTTGTTTAAATGCATGGGATATATGATATCTGTATGAGCTTTGTACAAATGGTGTGTACAAATGGGTATCAGAGCGCGAGTAAGCCCAGAGTTCCGAAATGGGTGTGCTACAGGATATATAATAGTTGTATTGGTGAAATGATGATTATGGTAATTATGTCCTTGATAGCTTAAAACGTCTCTTTTTACAACCGTTAAAATAATTCCATATTGGTTATGGATTTTAGTCCTTCATTAGTTTAACAAGATGCCTTGCATCATATTAATGGTTAATGATGATTGTTGCATCTATCGTGTTTCACAGATGATTTTCCCTTACAACACGGAACTAACTAAGGACATATAAGATTCACTAATGTTGTTAATGGAACCCTTATCTGATAGATTGTGATTTTAATTATGAGTTTCCTTTTTCAGTAAATGAGGTAAAGGGGTTGTAAATGAATGGAAGGTAAATGTTTTCTTGATGATGGATAGGTGTCCTTACTTTAAGATGGCGATTTTATACTTATGATATGCGGTATTCCTTATGATGATAAAAACAAATGAGTTACTTCTAGACGCTGCGTCAATTTAAATGTATCGAAGTTAGTCACTCTGCATCCATTCCTGCTTGATTGTGTAGAGCGCCTTCGTCTAATGACGTCGTATATTGTATGTGATTGCCAATGGGATTTCTAGCACGTTGAATTGAACGTCTAGAAGTATTTGTTTGCACGTGGGTCCTTAGCACCTTTTTCACATTATGGCAACGTGGTACCTTATGATTGGTTCATTGCGCTCGTTGATCAATAAGCGCATAGGAAACTTGACATAGGATCATGTGCCTCCTGATGTGGATGATGTTGTTGTATTTATGATTATACTTGTTGTAACCCTTTTTTTATTGTCTCTCGCTCGCCGGGAAGGTTCTAGTTACTGGTCGTCGAAGTCGTTGTGTTTGGATTGATTGATGTTGTCTTTGAGCTTCGTAGGCGTGATATGGCATGTGTCGGGTGGGATGTAGACACCTCCTTGTTCCTCAGAACATTCATCGGCCTTGAGACCTTAAATGGTCAAAATCGGTGGGAACCTGGGCTTGAGCATTGCTTATGTGTCCTGGAGGTCCTAATCTTGTAGGCTAAGATGAGCGGGTAGTCATTTTTTTTTGTCTAATTGATTTTCACATGTTGCATCCAACTGCATGATGTGCTAGTATGTTGGGTCGTTAAGTTGTCTGTTGCATGAATTGTGTGTGTGTGGTGTTTGTCATCGAGTTTCTTTGATTGACTATGGTCGTGGTTACCTTCCTTCTTTTAAAAAAAAAAAAAAAAATTGTACTTGTCATGCATTGCATGTTGTCGTAATGACGGGGGTCATCACACCAAGTCACCAGGGTCCATTTCTTTTTGTTTTTTGGGCCTCGTCATAGGAAGTCTCTGCGGATGGATCTTATCTTTTGTATTATTCCTTTGGGGGCTAGAAAAACTGAAATCATAAACGCCGAAATTTCTTGTAGAACTTCTTTGGTGAGGATAAGCCTTTTGGCTAGGTTTAGAGCTCTGTATGTCCAATTTTTTACCCTCTCCTACATTGTTTTGAAAACTCCTTCCCACATAGCATTTTTGCAGGCTTTGTCCGTCCGGGGGATTCCAAAGTATTTAGTTGGGAGCGTTTTGTGTTCAAACCCCTGAATGTTGGCCAATTTTCTTTGAATTATTGGATTAGTGTTGAAGAAATATATCATGGATTTGGAGTGGTTGATTTTCGCCCCCGAGGCTTCCCCAAAATCTTCTAAGATTATTTTATAGGCCTTTGCTTACTTTACCGTGGGTGTGCCATGGAGCAGGGTATCATCAACGAACTGTTGGTGTGTGGAGGTTAGACAGTTTTCAAATAGTTTGAGGCCTTTTATTTCACCAGCTGCAGTTTCACTTTTTATGCTTCTTCTTATCCCTTCCATAATTAGAATTAACAAGAAGGGGGACAACGGATCCCCTTGTCTTAGTCCTCTAGATGGATAGAAAGGTCTAGTTGGAGCTCCATTGATTAGCAATGAGTAGCTTGTCATTGAGACTAGAGTGACGATCCAGTAGATCCAGTGCTGGTCAAAACCAAAAGCTTCCAGCATCTTGTCCATGTAGTGACAGCTTATTTTTCTGTAGGCCTTCGTCGGGTCAAGTTAGATTATCATCCCCCCTCTCCTTTGGCTTTTCAGCGTGTGAATAATCTCATGGGCATGGATGATATTGTCTAGGATTTGTCTTCCTTCCAAAAAACTCACATGTTCCTGTGAAATCAGTGTGGGAAGGAGTGGTTTCAGTCTATTGGATATGAATTTGGAGATTATCTTGTAAACTACATTGCATAAAGCTATAGGCATGTAGCGGTCTGGGGTCCTAGCTTTGTTTTATTTTGGGATTAGAGTGATCATTGTGGCATTTAAATCTTTCAGGATGGATGTTGAGCGCCTGGAGTCCTCCACCACCCCATAAATGTCATGCTTAACCACATTCCACTAGGCTTTGAAGAATTCCACTATGAAGCCATCTAGGCCTAGGGCCTTTCCATTGGGCATCTCCTGGACCACTTGGTCAATTTCTTATTTTTTGATGGGCTTGCTTAGGCTGACATTTTGATCCTTTGTGACCAACTTGGGGATGTGCTGATTTATTCTTTATATGGCCTCGGATCTGTCTTGGTTGGGTTCTTTGTCTATCCCCTGGAAGTGATTGACCAGTGTATTTTCAATGTCCTGGTGGGATTCTCTTTCGATCCTGTCATGATCCCTAATCTAAAATATTTTGTTATGAGATCTTCTAGCAATAGTTGTTCTATGAAAAAAATTGGTATTCCTCTCCCCTTCCTTTAGCCACCTTATTCTGGACTTTGGGTGCCATAGAGTTTCTTCATGCTTGCATCTAGCTTCCCATTCCT
This sequence comes from Picea mariana, assembly GCA_032191745.1. Classification (NCBI taxonomy): domain Eukaryota; kingdom Viridiplantae; phylum Streptophyta; class Pinopsida; order Pinales; family Pinaceae; genus Picea; species Picea mariana. Next base: position 133,544 of record JASDQU010104206.1, on the reverse strand, counting down.
ATGTCATTTGGATCTCTTTTTCCGATCCTCTGTGTATCTCTCTTCAATGCAAAGTTCCTGGAGCTTCCTCATTCTGTCCTCGATACTTTTTTTCCCCTAGTTTATGTTTCCAAAGATTTCCATGTTCCACTCCTTGAGTTTTTGTTTGATGTACTTGATTTTCTTGTACAGTTTGAACATCCTTGTCCCTTGGTCTGGTAGTTCCTCCCGCCACCATTGGTTGATGTTCTCCTTGAAGGTGGGAAGGTCGATCCAAAATTTCTCAAATCTAAATGGTCTGTTCTTCAGCATGGTTTGAAAATTAGCTTCCAATTGAACTGGCCAGTGGTCTGATCCCCCCCAGAGGAGGATGCTGCAGTCCAAAGTTATTCCTTGCAAAATGATGGATTTTGACAACAAGAATATGTCTATCCTTGTAGATACTTGATGGTGCGCTAGTCATTTGTTGTTCCAGGTGAACTTGCCATTGTTGGTCCTGGTGTCCACAAGCTCCATTGTGTCAGTGAAAGCTGAGAATTCTTCTGCATCTCTGACCAGTCTCTTGGCACCCCGTTTTTTCTCATCATGAGTAATGATGATGTTGAAATCCCCAGCCAGGATCCAGTGGAGGTTGTTGGTTCGATCTTTTATATTCTCTAGGTCTAGGAGAATTCTCCTTTTTCCTCCATCAATTAGGGGCCATACACATTTCTGCATAGAATTTTCGTCCTGTTCCCTATAATTTGCATGTTAACAGAAAGTGTATTTATCATGGCTTCTGTTGCAAGTAGGTTCACCAGTTGTGAGTTCCTGTTGGTCCTTGACCATGTTTTGGGAGTTTCTTGGTCATGTAGACCTAGTTTGGGTACTTCGACAGCTTGTCGAAGGAGGAGCGCAAGACGAAGCAGAGATCACGGGATCTCGGCCCCCTTTTGGGCCCCTTTTTGGGTTTTTGGGATAATGTAACGGGAAAGGGATGTCGGCCCATGGGTTTACCCACGCTAAGGCCCACTTTTGTAATATATAAATAAGTAGCTAGGCAATGTAAGAAGGGCCAATGAGTTAAGTGCTAGAGTAGTGAATGAGCTAAGTGCTAGAGTAGTGAGTGAGCTAAGTGCTAGATCCAAGTGATCTGAATGTATGCTAAGTGAAAGTAGGGTTTTGGACGATTTTTTGCATGATTGTAAAAGACTTGCAGAGTCGAGTGCAAGTGGTTGTGACAGATTGTGAAAGGTTGAGTGTTGTAATGCAAGGAAGAATGATCTAGCGAGCTGCGCAGATCTTTTGTCCTGTGCGGAGTAAGGGTTTTGAAGGCTTTGTGCTTGTAACATATTGAAGACACAAATAGAGAAGAAGAGTTGGTGGACGTAGCCCCAGGAGGGGGGTGAACCACGTAAATCCTGTGTCATCTTGCTTTGTGCCTTATCTTTATGTGTTCATATGTTATATGCTAAGTGCTTGATAGAAAGATCTGATGATGCTTAGTGCTAATGATGTGTAGATTGTTAGATCTGATCTATATGTGTGTGCTAAGTGCTTGATCTGTTAGATCTAAATAATTTGTTGATGCTAAGTGCTTAAATATGTTAAGATCTATGTGAAGGATGTGAAGCTCTGTTTTACAAGCGAAGTAGATAATGATTGCATGTTAAAGAACTAAAGGTATTGAATGGTTTATTAAGTAGTATAATCATAGATCTGTGTCCCAGCTAAGGTTGCAGACACTTGAGTCCTACAACCACCCTTGCCTCTACCTCGGGTGACACTTCATCTGCTTCACAGGTGTTGCCAAAAGGGTCGGAAGTTAGGGGTTTATTGGTGTGCTCTTGTAGCGTTGAACCCTGGGTCTACCCCTGTGCCAACAAATGGTTCTGTTGTTGGGACTTAAAACTCTGATTGTTGGGAACTGAGAAAGAGGAAGCTCTGTGAAAAGATTCATCCTGAAACTGTGAAAGCTCTGTGCCCTAGTGCGCAGTATTCTACTTAATCTGTAAAACTCGGTGCTAAAGAAAGAAGGTTAGATCTAAGAGAAAGAAGCCCGATCTGAAGAGAGAAGGCCAGATCTGAAAGAAAGAAGCAGGATCTGAAAGCTTTGTGCTCCAAGAAAGGTAAAAGTGAGAAGTTCTGATTGAAAAATGTAAGATCTGTAAGCTTTGTGCTCCGATAACGATAAGAATAATGAAAAGTCTTAGATCTGAAAGATTTGTGCTCTATAAGCATAAGATAAGTGGAAATTTTTGTTTCTAGAGTATGGATCTAGGTATATCTGATAGGTTTTGTCCTAGTTTGAAAGCTAGGGTGTTAATAGATGAAAGAAGGTTTGATATGAATAGATCTGATAAGAATAATGAAAGATATGTTATACCTATGCATAGAAAGAATGTTTGGACTAACAAATGGATGCAGGATCCTAGAAATAATTTGTTGCAGGTTAGCTACCATGACCCTAGTGCACAGTACAGAAGAGGTTGGGGATCATTGAAAAGAAAGAGATAATTAACCCTTTGTTACAGTTGCAGGAGGCCGGGACATCTTGCTAAGGAATGCCTTGGTGGAAGACCTAGTTGTCTCTGTTGTAAGGCTATGGACCATGAAGTGTTGGATTTCCCTAGAATGATTGCTAAGTTTGAAGGAATGAACCTGAGTCAAGAAAACCCTAAGGAAAATCTAGAAAAGAAAGAACCCCAGCAAGAATCAAAGAAAGTATGGATACGAATAAAAGAAACCCTGAATGACCACTGACATGTCAACTTACTAGAGATCTTCAAAGAGAAGGAATGCATCGAAGCAAGAATAGGGGACTTCGACATTGACTGTGTTTTGGATGAGGAAACACAGATGAATATTATGCCAGAAAGAACCTGGGAAGCTATAGGAAGGCTTGCTATGATCCCTTCACTAAGAAGAATAAGTTTATTTAGGGGAAAGCAAGTAAACCTATGTGGAAAGCTCGCTCGGATACCTATGACTGTCAATGGAACTTTGACAGAAGAAGACTTTGAGATTATTAAATTTGTTGAAGACAACGCCCTGTTTACCATGCTAATAGGAAAACCTTGGATTGAAAGAGATCAAGCCAGACAAAAGGAAGAAGAGGAAGTTTTGGAACAGAAGAAGCAAGAGTTAAAAGACTTTATGACCAGAAGGATCGCACACTTGATTGAGGAACAGAAGAGAAGATCGTAGATATTTAATACTAGCAACTGGGATGTTGAAGCTAAGAGAACACTAGAGGATCCCTAGGAGATTGAATTACCTACCCCGGGCATAGAAGAAGTATTACCCAGAAACCCTAGGAAAGAATTTCAACAGCACGAAGTAACTAATACCAAAGAAGAAAAGAATCAGAATGAGAAAAGCATTACCGAGATGAAGCTCACTTGAAAGAAGCATAGAAAGATAAGAAAGAAAAGGGCTAATACTGAAAGTTTACAGGAGGTTCTAGAGGAGACCTCGCAGAAAGAAAAATTGCAGAATTGGAGCTTCGTCGAGATACCAGAACTGCGACATTATAGAGTACTTCTCCATGATGAAGCAATATAGTCATTGGGACCGATATATCCATTCGACTTCCGCTCCGAATGAACAAAAAAGAAATAAAGATTCATCATCAGACCGTTGTACCGTGCCATAATAGATCAAACAGGATTTAATGAAGCCTTCATATCTATTGCAAGCGATCTGTTACAGAAGTTGTCTATTTAGCCCGCCACGCCATGCAACGAGAACACTTTTTCTAATTGATAATTTGAGATCATAGCCTTGATTAAGATTGCCCATTGATCACTATGCCTTTGCCTTCTACCCTATTTTAGTGCCCACGTTGCTTTTAGAACTCGAGATATCCATCCCGAGCACGTATGTCCGAAGAGCTCACCGCCGAAGAAGAAATTGCGACAGAAGTTCTGATCGACTTAATGGCTGAAAGAACCATGTCAGGAAGAGGACTGTCTACATGGGTACAAGCATCATCGACGTGAGGATTGAAAGCCTCCTCGTCGACTGCTCGAGTCGATCCATCCCTGTCGGATAATGAAAAGTGCACTAAGCACCGAGACGATATCGTGAACGCTAAACTGATTCTGAGCATTCTACCTGCTTATCTACCACCTCTGAGTGGTGCCATCACTCGTGACAGTGTACCCCACGAATTTGAGTATGCTTTAATCATTGTGTACCTTCCGAAAGAAGTGCGTGCAGTTCGTTCTTACCAGGATAAGCTCACCACGTTGAAGTTCAATGACTTCAACCTCGGCGACAGGAAGGTTTACAGTATGCTCGCCCCTCATAAATATCTGACGCGAACCAAAGGAAATAACTCCAAGATGATCGCTCAATCATGGACCCAGAACCTCTTGCAGTCAAGCCTACTTAGTGTAATGAAAATTCCTCACTTCGAGAGGCATCAAGAAGTGAACGCGTGCATCAATTTGTTGTTGTCCTACTATCATGGAGGACACTTATGGTTGAACCACCACATCACAGTGGATCCGACTTTGATCAATCGGATCACAGGGCTAAGCATGCAGGGCCCCAACCCATAGGACTTTTAACCTGGGAAGACTGCAGATCACGCTCTCGTCCAGAGGATAAAGGATACGTACAGAGGAGAAGGGCACGCGAGGCTACAAGGTAGCCTCTATCCAGAGCGGTGCAGTACGCCTTGCCTGTCAGTTGATCGCAAGCAAGCTAGTTCAAAAGAACTGACCAACCCAAGTAATTGGATTTGTAGTCGACCTCACAGGGAACTGCGTGGAGGGCCTACATATGAATTGGGCCAAATACTTTGTGAACCAGCTAGAACTGGACTACAAGGAAGCGTAGGAACAAGGGTACGAGTTCCATTTTAGCTGGTTTCTTATATTAATCGCTTTCATCTCATGGGAGATGCCGAAAGGTGCAACCTTCCCGGACATTGAGCCCTTTGAGCCACTGGCCGTGAAGTTCAGTACGCTGTGGTAATCCAGCGATATGAACAAGAATGGAAATCCGTTGTCGTTTTCCACACTTATTACAACCAACTGAAGATCGCAATCTAGGCTACGCCTCACATAACCCCAAACACACTTCACAGATTTAGATCCTTGATGAAATTCAACGCGGACCGCCACTTCATTTATATCACCGCATGTGCTAATGAGCATCACCAACAACTGCAATCATATTACAAACTAACAGAGGAGGAATTAGAAGAGATTACTAAGGAGTGGTCGGTGGACCTCCTCATCCCAGCTAACCCCACGGAGCTCTCTGATGTTGATAGTCCAGAAGCAGTGCATGATACACCTGGACCAAGAAAGACCAAGAAGAATGAAGAAGCCCAGGATGTCCACAGTACTTCAGCAGAGACCCCTTCTATATCACCTGAGCAAGGAGGTGATGGAGGAGAAATATATGGAACCAAAGTAGAACAGAGGAAAGGTGAGGTTACACCGCCAAGAGACAAGGAGGATCCATCAAAGAAAAGGAAGATTTCTCCTTCAAAACCTCCTTCAAGGAAGAAAATGAAAGCAACCAGAACCAAGTTTGAGACCACCCTAACGCCTGATGACTTCGAATTCATCGTCCCTGCACTGAACGATGCTTCGCTGGAGATAGTAGAGAAGCAAGAAGCCAAATAGGAGGAGGTTTTTAGTCGCATCAAGGCTGAACTTCAATAAGTGCAGCAAGCACTACAGTCCAACCACATAGTATCCACTGTGCCCCTGAGAGTAGGAACACCAGAAATGGGAGATGAGTCAGGTAAAATCCACCGGATTGCTGATATGGTCGAAGCTCGACTTCGACAAGCACAGGAGAAGACATCACAAGCCACCCAAGATTTGGCACAAGCACAGGGAGATCTGCTAGAACAATGCAACAATGTAGAACAAGAAAAGAGTGCTATGAAAGAGAAGTTTGATGAAGAAAAGGCCCATTTGCATAAAGAAAAGGAACAGTTGCTCATTGAGCAACTTGAATTTAAGTAAAGGGTCAACAGAGCACTTCGCTCTGTGAAAATTGTTGAAGTCCTGACAAAGGACCAAGTTCCACAGTAGGTGGCACAATTGGAAGAGGTAATCCAGAAGCTACAGCAACGCATCGCAAATCTAGAGATCTGCGTTGTACCCGAAACCCCCCGGGAGATAAGAGACCAGCGAGAAGCAACTGCTCGCAACGTAGTTGGTAGATTAAAAGCTCTTGCCTTGGAGTGCAAGAAGGTAAGTAATCAGAGCGCCCAGACATATGAAAACCTGACAGAGAATCCAAAATTGTAGATGTTGGAGTCGCAGCTCCAAGAAGAAAAACAACATGTGGATATGCTACAAGTACAACTAAAGGCCCTGTCAGTTGTAGATAGGATGAAGAGATCGCATTAACAATGCACAACGTAGCATCAGGTTCATATGCTTCAAAGTAAAGTGATGAAAGTCACTAAACGACTTCAACCTGTGCAAGATCAGGCATGCCTATTATTTACAGAGGTCGAGAGCCAAGGAGCAGAGCTTGAACAAGTCGTCCTCCAGCAGAGTAGTGCCTGGAAGGATCGGTGAACAACGCACTAATCTAGGAGTTCACCGAGCAAGAGGCTACAACAAAACAACAAGTCGAAGTAGCTTGAGCCAAGCTCGAGGCGTTCGAGGCAAAATTGGTCAGATCGGAGTGACTCGGGACGAGTCACGGGTGAGTGTTGGGGGCCTGTTGGCCCTTGACCAAGTTTTGGGAGTTTCTTGGTCACATTGACCTATTTTGGGACTTCGATAGCCTATCTAAGGAGGAGCGCAAGACAAAGCAGAGATCACGGGATCTCGGCCCCCTCTTGGGCCTTTTTTGGGGTTGTTGGGAATATGTAACGGGAAAGGGATGTCAACCCATGGGTTTACCCATGTTGAGGCCTATTTTGTAATGTATAAATAGATACCTAGGTGATGTAGGAAAGGGCCTATGAGCTAAGTGCCAAGTGCAAGTAATAGTTGTATATGATCTGTGCATGTTATGTGAGACTTGCAAGGCTATGTGCAAGTGATTGAGTAGAAGCTTTTGTGTTGTAACCTAACTCGGGAAGGAGGATCTGGCAAGGTGCGCGCAGATCTCCTATCCTATGCGGAGTGAGGTTTGTACGGCTTTGTGCATGTAGATGATTGATTGAAGATAATAAAGAAGAAGAGTTGGTGGACGTAGCCCCAGGAGAGGTGTGAACCACGTAATCACTGTGTTATCTTGCTTGGTGCTTATCTGAATGTATTTATGTCTTCTTTGCTTAGTGCTTTGAGATGATTAGATAGATATGCTTATGTTGAGTGCTAATGATGTATAGAATGTTAGATCTAATATACATGAATATGCTCAGTTCTTGATCAGTTATGTCCAAACTATTTTACTTATGCTAAGTGCTCATATATGGTAGATTACTGTGAGTACTGTGAGGCTCTGTTTTATCAATGAAGTAGATAATGATTGCATGTTAAAGAAATAACTGTGTTAAGTGATTTACTAAGTTGTATAATCATAGATCTGTGTCCTAGCTAAGGTTGCAGACACTTGATTTATGCAACCACCCCTGCCTCTACCTCAGTTGAGACTTCATCTGCTTCGCAGGTGTTACCGAAATGGTTGGTAGTTAGGGTTTTGTTGGTGCGCTCTTGTAGTGTTGAACCCTGGGTCTGCTCCTGTGCCAACAAATGGTTCGCAATGCAGTTGGAAGATTAAAATCTCTTGCCTTGGAGTGCAAGCAGCTAAGTAATCAGAGCGCCCAGACATACGAAAACCTGACAAAGAATCCAGAATTGTAGACGCTGGAGTCATAGCTCCAAGAAGAAAAACAACATGCGAATACACTACAAGTACAGCTAAAGACCGTGTCAGCTGTAGATAGGATGAAGAGATCGCATGAACAACTCACATCTCAGCAATAGGTTCATATGCTTCAAAGTAAAGTGATGGAAGTCACTCAATGACTTCAACATGTGCAAGATAAGGCATGCATATTATTTATAGAGGTCGAGAGCCAAGGAGAAGAGATTGAACAGGTCATACTCTCAGTAGAGCAATGCCTAGAAGGATCGATGAATGGCGCACTGATCCAGGAGTTCACCGAGCAAGAGGCTACAGCAAAACACCAAGTCGAAGTAGCTCGAGCCAAGCTCGAGGCGTTCGAGGTAGACTTGGTCAGATCGAAGTGATGAGTCACAGGTGAGTGTTGGGGGCATTTTGGCCCTTGACCAAGTTTTGTGAGTTTATTGGTCATGTTGACCTAGTTTGGGTACTTCGACAGCCTGTCGAAGAAGGAGCGCAAGATGAAGAAGAGATCATGGGATCTCGACTCCCTTTTGGGCCCCTTTTTGGGTTTTTGGGATAATGTAACGGGAAAGGGATGTCGGCCCATGGGATTACCCATGCTAAGGCCCACTTTTGTAATATATAAATAAGTATCTAGGCAATGTAAGAAGGGCCAATGAGCTAAGTGCTAGAGTAGTGAATGAGCTAAGTGCTAGATCCAAGTTATGTGAATGTAAGCTAAGTGAAAGTAGGGTTTTGTATGCTTTGTGTATGATTTTGAAAGACTTGCAGAGTCGAGTGCAAGTGGTTGTGACATATTGTGAAAGGATGAGTGTTGTAATGCAAGGAAGAAGGATCTAGCGAGTTGTACAGATATTATATCCTGTGCGGAGTAAGGGTTTTGAAGGCTTTGTGCTTGTAACAGATTGAAGACACTAATAGAGAAGAAGAGTTGGTGGGTGTAGCCCCGGGAGTGGGGTGAACCACGTAAACCCTGTGTCATATTTCTTTGTGCCTTATATTTATGTGTTCATATGTTATATGCTAAGTGCTTGATAGATAGATCTGATGATGCTTAGTGCTAATGATGTGTAGATTGTTAGATCTGATCTATATGTATGTGCTAAGTTCTTGATCTGTTAGATCTAAATAATCTGTTGATGTTAAGTGCTTAAATATGTTAAGATCTCTGTGAAGGATGTGAAGCTCTATTTTATAAGCAAATTAGATAATGATTGCATGTTAAAGAACTAAAGGTGTTGAATGGTTTATTAAGTAGTATAATCAAAGATATGTGTCCCGGCTAAGGTTGTAGACACTTGAGTTCTGCAACCACCCCTGCCTCTACCTCGAGTGAGACTTCATCTGCTTCACATGTGTTGTTGAAAGGGCCGATAGTTAGGGTTTTGTTGGTGCGCTCTTGTAGCGTTGAACCCTAGGTATTCCCCTGTGCCAACTGTTCCACAAGGTGAGAATACCTCTCGGCGTCTATTGGCTTTCAATAGCCAACATCTTGTACTTACTCCATTGTTTTTTACTGATTGTTTCCATTTTGTCTAAAGTGCATTTTGTCTCTTGAATGAAACAGAGGTTAGGTTATTCCTTCCTCAGTCTATTTTTAAGGATTCGTTGCTTTCTTGGGTTGTTTAGGCCTCTTATATTCCATGTTATAATATTCATTTAAACATGTTGGGGGGGAGTTGGGGAAGATATTTTTACTCTTACCTGAATTTATCAACAAGGCTCCTAGTTCTTGTAGGGCTATGTTGTTTGATTTCCTACCTTTCTTCAGCCTTGCCTACTTGGGTGAGTGTTGTGGTTGTCCATCGCCTATTTTGATTCCCAGGTGTCCTATCTTTCCATGCATGCACTTTGTCCCTCTGGATTTTTCTTCCTCCCTTAGGAGGAAGAGATATTGAATGTGACCTAGTTGCTTTAGTGGCACATTGTCTACTCCCTGCCTTTTCCATTGCTCCAATATGTTCAGGATATCTATTCCTTCCCTTTCCACAATGTCTCTGAGATCTTGGTCTTTTGTTCCTACCTCACTTGGTGTCGTCTCCACATCTCCATCTACCTCTTGCATTGGGGTGTTGGCGTCTTTGCTTCCTCCTTCCATAAGACTTGCGCTACCTCCATGTTCTCCCTTTTTGCTTGGATTTTCTATGTTCTCATGAGTTGCTTGTTCACTAGCTTCCCTAGCTTTCGTCTTTTCCTTTCCTCCTTCTTCCCCTTGGTTGGGCCTGCCTCTTCCTTCTGTTCTAATCCTGTCTTCCGGGTTGCTTCCTGTTGGGGCATTGCCTTGTCTTTTGTTTCCTCTGCTTTTGTGATTTGGCTTCACAAACTTGTCCTCATCCTATTGTAGTTTGGTGTTTTCCGTTTCTTTTTTTTATTGAGTGGACATTCTCTTAGTAGGTGTCCATGTTCATGACATATTCTCCATCGAAACAGGATCTGCTCGTAGTCTATGCTTTGTATCCACTCCTCATCCCTAAACTCTAGGATTATGTCTTCCAGGAGCACCCTCGAGACATCCATTTCTATGTAGATCCTTGCATAGGAGGTATATCTTCCTTTTAAAGTTGCTTCTGATGTCTTGACATATTTTCCAAGCTTGTTCCCTATTTCTTTGAAGATGGATGAAAGCTAGTAATCTAGTCGTAAGGAATAAAGCCTTAGCCATACAGGGACATTTTTAAAGGTTTCTTTCTCTAGGGAGAATTTTTCCTTCCATGGGTGCATGTACAACCCCACTGAGGTGTGGAAATATGCCCCCCCTTCAAATACTTTATCCCTATCCTCCAAGTTCATAAATACTGTTGTGAAAAATCCTTTCGATCCCAGGTGGAGTTCAACTTCTCCATTTGGCTTCCATTGGTATTTTATCCAGTTGTGCAACGTTTTTTATGTGGGCCATGGGCCCATGAACTTCCAGATCATTGCATGCATCTTCATCTAATCTGGGAAGAGTTGCATTTTTCGTTCTTCCAGTATAACCTTGGGCATCAACGTTGTTTTAGGTTTACATGGGTTGCACCCATCTACCCCACTAGGGTTCACTGTTTCTTGTGCATCATTCTAGGCTTCTTTGGCTTCTTCCCCCACGCGATCACTTTTTTCTTCATTTCCCTCTTAATTCTTTTCCGATCCTGATCTCGAGGTGCCTGTCAGAGGTTCCTTGAAATCGACACCTCGTGGGACTTTCCCTCTATCCACCACTACCTTCTTGTAGGAGGGGGTTCCTCTCCCTCCCCCTTTGGTAACCATGTTGGTCGTTGCTGAGACCGTGATTGTTAAACTCTAATTTGAAAATTTCTCCAGAGCCATCCTTCGCCTTGTTCCTCTCACTAGTCTGGGAACATGATTTTTGTACCCACAACAAACTTCCATTTATTTTGATAAAAGCAAAAGAACCCCCTATTTAAATTTTGAAAATGATTGTTCTGGAGGTTTCTCATTTTAAAAATTTCAATTTATGTGACTAGATTTGATGACCTCCTGGCTTATTGTCCCGTAGGTACATAGTTATCAACTCTATTACACCTTCAAGAACTCGAGTTGCTCTTAAATTCCTTTCGTAGGCCCAAATTTTCTTCTCCAACAAATCTCTCCTATAGCTCTCAAACTCGACAAATAATCTCATCCCTTTGAAAAGTTCATAGGAACTTATCCTTTATTTCATGTAGTCCTTCAATGCCTCTCCCAACATTCACTGGATTGAATTCTACGTGAAATTGATTGAAATGTCCAATAGTTTCGCAACAATGGCACTTCTTGTAAAGCTTGTAGTCACTTCTCTTTTTATCCAAGGGATCTGGGGCTGTAACCATGCACTTATGCAAAGGGTGTGTAGTTTTAACGTAGCTCCAAGATGATTAGTGAACCTTGATGTGACCTGGAGCTGTGACCAGACGCTTAACGTCATTTGTTTGTTTTTACTCCTCACGGGATATTAGACTCTTCTTTTCGGAGTGTCTGGATACCCAAACTTACAACACTCTGAATACACAGACTCTGATGGGTCACTCCAAAATAATTTAAATCGTGACCATTGATTGTTGGCTGACGGATGGTCAAATCTCAATATCGATCGTTGTCTCGATGGATGGTCATTATTCATTGTAGGATTGTTATGGTTGAAGTCGAGTTATACGACAACTTCGATAGGAGGTCCAGATGGATGGTGGACCTTCCGCTCAAATCCTCCTCGGTGAATGGTTAGATTCCACCATCGGAGTATAGGCGTCAGAGCGGAAGTTTGATGGGAACTCTGAAGTGAAGAATTCGCAACACATAGTTCGCTTATTTCTAGGGTCTGATGGCTAATTAACATAAGTCGTCGATCTATTCTGGATCCTCTCCCATATTTAATCACAATTGTTAATTTCTAAAAAAAATTAACTTATAAAATACATAGAAATGGACTATGAACCTACATTTGATCCCTCACTCTTTGATCCAATGGATTTTATTTATCGTTGGGGTGATCCTACGGTTACAAATTCCGCATCCTCCACTTGAATTACATGTATTCTTATGAATCTTGTACATCAGTCTAATGATCTAATGATCATCATTTAAATTCAATTCCAAGCTTGATCCTTGCCCCGATCTGTAAATAATTCAGGATCATTTGCTTACACCTATAATGAATATGGATCATTGATCCTGAAAGTGATCAATGATCATTGAAAGAGTCCCATTGTTCAAGTATTGAATGGGATTAATCTTCTCTAGATAATTCTCCCAATAGAGACTCTTCCTCCATGATTTCAATAGGTGTTTAAGGAACCTGCACACATAATTTAGGAAGAAATTATTCATAGTTCAACTATTAGAATCTGTGACACTCAATTTTGTAGAGATTTAAATACACACAACCATAAAAGAGATCTTTGAATAGATAATTCCATGAACACTCGAAATAGAGTGATTCCACTATTCAATTATACGCATATTGTCCATGAGGCCTCTCTCCTTTAATGGTCTTTCACACTCTCACACTCTTTGGTCAGATTATCTTGTTGGATGGCCACCCCCAATGCCCTTAGGCTTAAAACATTTAACACAAAGAATCTGAAACCATAATTGGTTCAGATCCACAAAATCATCATCCACCATCTCTAGGATCCTCTAGATTCACAAAATATTCAAGAGATCTATAACTTACCCTTAAGATCTCTCTAAATCTTCACAAATCTCAAGATATTCTTTAACAAGACATATCCAATCACAATCATGTATTCTCAACCAAATATCAACCCTATACATCATTCTATAATTCCATAAAACACAGGAATTTCAACAATTAAAAAAATTAAATTCAAGACCCCCCTAGGTCTAGTCAAGAAAGGTTAACTTAGGAGGAAAAATGCTCCTGTGTAAAGATAAAATCTTTGTCTTCTTTTGCTTTTTGACTTTATTTCTTAATTATATTTATGATGTGATCTGGTTATCAATTCAAGATTCATTATAACACACACTAGATTACTTTATGCAGATAAATATTGTCAAGTTTTGCTTCACCCGGATGTATCATTTTCTGATTTTGAGCTCACCATCATTTTCTACTCATCGACAACTTTCCGGTGACAAAAAAATTTGCTCATTCTAAGTCCTGGACACAAAGATATGACCCATGAAAAATTTTGTACTTTTTGATGACATAGAAAATAAAGTGTCTCTTGATTCCATGTGTCATCCGCGTGGCATCCACATGTAATCTCCATTTCCAAACCTTTCTATTTTTGTTGTCTGACTTGATGCTAACATAATAATCCACATGTAATATCCATTTCCCATCCTTTCTATTCTACAAGGCATCCAGATTTGGCTCTTCTCAAAGTATCCCGGAGTGTATATTTCAACAGTTAATCATAATGTATGAGCTTGAGCTTTCTAGAAAATATGGTTTCAAAAGTTTTGAAACGTCCAACTTTTCAAGCGGAAACTCCACCCATCATTAGGGACATTTATTTGAGGTATCCAGATTCGTCTCTTCTCAAAGTATCTCGATGTGTATATTTCCATAGTTAATCATAATGTATGAGCTTGATCTTTCTAGAAAATACCATGTCAAAAGTTTTGAAACGTCCAATGTTTTGAGTGAAAATTCCACCCATCATTAGGGACATTTTCAAGTGGACATTCCCCCCATCATCATGGACATTTTCAAGTGGAGACTCCACCCATCATCAAGGATATTTCAAAAGTCCCTGATGATGGGTGGGGTGTCCACTCGAAACGTTGGACGTTTCAAAACTTCTGACATAGTATTTTCCAGAAAGCTCATGTTTTTAATGATGGGTGGAGTGTCCACTTGAAAAGTTGGACATTTCAAAACTTCTAACGCAATATTTTCCATAAATCTCAAGCTCTTCTCAAAGTCTCAGATATCTGGATATCCAGAGCCAGATCATTTCTCATTTTTCATACCTTTTGGATCTTGGATATCTAGATATCCATACATTCAACATTTTATTCCCTTATCCTTTATCCTCCATTCAGATCTAGATGTGGAACCTTGCTTAATATAAACTCAAAGCTCTGTGTGCGATGGAACCCTTAGTTGACATACCTTAGCAGGAGTCTTCCAATTGTCCTCCTCTCATAGGTCCCTCTCTTTTCCATGTATCCAACCTGTCATCTTGCATGGCATTTTCATTAGAATCTGACATGTGGCCCAACTCTTTATATCTGAATTGGCATTTATGTGACATCCCATGTGGTACCCTACCTTTTATGTATTACATGGAATCTGGACATTCAAACTCTTCCAAACCCTGGATATCCAGATATTTAGATCCGAAGATCCAAAAGTTTCATTAAATTGCATGTTTACAAATCCTAGATCTTAGATCCTAGATATGCAACCTCAAGCTTAGTGGTGGGAACCTAGTGTTTATGTGTCTTTTCTAGTACCTTCCATCTTTTCTCTTTGCACTAGTAACCTTCCTCCTCCATGAACTTTACCTAGCTTTCGAATTAGGCGTGGATTCCGCGTGTCACCGTACTTGTCCTGTCCTAGGTGTAATCTGGATTCAAGCATCCATAGTTACTTTTATTATATTTCATTTCTCAATATCCTATATCCCTGATGACCATGTCATCATCCATCTCATCACCTGGTCACCTGCCATTTCACCTCCACATCATATTGGGTTTCCCATTTGGTCTTGAGGTTATCCTACATAACTTCTAGGTCTCGTTGATGTGTGAGCCTATGTGCCATCTACGTGTCATGTCCTAAATTTCATTTGGATCGAGGTATTTCGTTAAGGTTCGTTGCTCTTTGGATGTCAGATGTCGGATATATTATCCTCACTGAAATTACAATCTGGATCCAGGTGTTTCACCCTTGCGATTGTTCTTATCTCCTGGATGTTCCAGAGCCTGAGTATACTACATGTCAACATCTAAAAGGTTAACATATCCATCGTGGTCTATACCTCTAGTGGCTTTTCACATAAATCATTTGGGGAGGGTTAAACTATATAAACCATTCATGTTTAAAAACTATGGTGCAAATGGGATAAATCCCCGAGCTCGCAAATCTATGGTCGAGATTCACTTGAGGAAAGGATCCCCGGTTACTAAATCATGTGGTTTTACATGCTATAACTTGAACATCTGATGGCCAAATTAGGAAAACAAGGGCTCATTAGAAAGCTAAGAACACGAGGAATAATCAAATGAGGGTTTTTCATACCTAGATGATATTTAATTGCTCTAATTTTAAATAAATGTCAATCTCTCATCTGTTTGCTAAAAGTGCCCATTTAATCATTGTGTTTGATTTCATTTATATTTTTTGGTAGGAAAATAGAGTAAAGGTAATGCCAAATGTCCAAGCCGAAACATGAATCGTAAAATAGATGAGATTGAATGATCTATAATTCTAATTAAACATCTGTTTTAGAGTGGATTTGAAGGAATCTGAATCAATCTGAGAGAGAGATAAAAAAAAAAATAGAATATTTTGTTACATAATCTAAGTAATTTTGTTTTTAGAGGAATTGAGTGGAAGAAGATAATGGACTCAAATTCTTGAAGCAAATGGGATTATAAAATCATAACTTTTCTTCTAAGAAAAGGGGGACGAGATGTTTGGAGAAAGACCACACTATCATGGAAATTTTGAGGAAATTTAAGTCATTGGGGTTCATGATGAAAGAATTTGGGTGTTATATTGGCTAGACTACTCTGCTAAAGTCTAGAGACTTTTATTGATGGTGAAGGAAAATTTCTCTTGTAAAGTAACTAGACTATTTTGTTCTTTGCAAGAATTTCTTGTAGTTTAGATTGAGGATCTGTAATTGAATTTCGTATACTATTATCAAAATTTAATAATGGATCTAAAGGATGGTGATTAATGGAAGGGCATTTCCATTGTAGTAAATAAACTATTATTTTGTTACTTTGTGAATGTTTTATGTTATTTCATTTCTAGTGATTGAAACTATTTTCATGTCTGGAATTGTAATATCTTATCTTCTTTTCATTGATTACATTAGATGTTGGAATGTTGATGTAATATTCTACAAGTTATGCTATGTATTTGTGCTTAATAATTACTTTAACGATGAACTATTTACTGTTTAAAGTAATTATTATTTCTCTTGATCATCTATATTTGCTCTTAATTAGGATAGGAAATTAGACGTGAGATAAATTAGTTTACATTTGATTAGATTTAGATTAGATTAATGATTTAATTGGATTGGATTTAGATTCGATTCCAAAACCTTTTGGTGGAAACCAAGCCCACATACCAGTGGACATCACCATACCAAACAAGTATATGCCTAATTGGGGCCTTGATCAGGTGACAAACCCCTGTTGCAAGAAGGATATTTTCCACCTATCAACAGGTAGTAAGGTTAACAAGAGAAAACAAATTCTCAATTAAATCATAGATATGATTCCTTTATTGTCTTAACCTAAGGTGTTTGGTTAGGCACTTGTCCCTAACTTGATTTACCATAATCTTTGAATCCCAAAAAAATATCGAAAGACTTGATTTCAAAATACCTTGTTGATTCTAAACACATAATTAATGATTCGCACTATGTAATGTTATTGGTGCATTCAAATTATAGCTTAGCTTAAGGAAAATGTATCCATGTATGTGAAATAAGTAGCTTTCCAACACCTGATCATTTTCTTTAGCAAGCTCCATCAAAAAACATATTCCATAGGGAAGTAAGGCCATGTTTCTCTTATTCATTTAACTGATTGTCCAATTTATGTAGTGAGTGTAGAATTTACGCCAAGAACATCATTGTCGACTCCATCTATTGTATATAGAGTGTAATTGGATAGATTAGAAGGATAATTGAGAGTATATGTCATCTTAAGTTCCCTATAATATATAATATCAATCCTATACATGGTATTGATCTCTATCATTATCACTGTATTGTTGGTTGTTATAGGCTGGCATTCCCAACTACACAGTTGAAAAATGCAGACCTTGGGTCAAATAAATGAGTTTTATTTGGAAATGTCAAATGATATGATATGACCCCAAGGGCGGAATATATGGGGTTTAGTGTATATGTAATGGGGTAAATGTATGTGGAATAGGGTTTGGCCTAATAAAAGGCCCACATTTGCAATGAGTGAAAAATAGGTATATATAGAGATTAATATAGTCATTAGGGACATAGGAACATATCATTTATATAATGGGTGTATTGGGGTTAATAGAAGGAGCTTTCCCTATTCTTAAATGAGTTATTGTGTAACTCATATCTATTATATCTTTGAGTTGTGATCCATATTCAAATATTGTGTGTATTGTGTGTACTCTGGCTTATTAGAATAATTTAAGGATTTGGTATGAGAGTGGATAATCCTTGGGTTTTGCTTCTTCAAACAAGGCATATTTCCATTATATATATATATATATATATATGTGTGTGTGTGTGTGTNATTAGATAAAATCTATATTTTGGTTCACTATACTTTCGAACCTACAAGCCATGGAAGTTAGGGTTTTTACTAGTATTGAAACTAGTCTCCAATAGTTGTTCTTAGTAAAACAATTATGAGTCCAAATTTCAAACCTAGAATTGAAGTATTGGTGATGTGGTAGTCCATACAAGTTTACTCTCTCAAAATAGGGTAAAATAGAAAGTTTTGGGAATGTGAGTATAACTTTCACTTGGAAGGTCCAAATTGAAAGGGACTATTGTGATCCTTAAGATAACATCTTAGAGTACATTGTATAAAAATTTCAGAAACATGGGAATATAAGTGGTGAAGTTGAAACAGGTTGAAGGTCATCTAGCATGATAGTCCCCAAATTAGGGTTTTAAAAGGTGTTTTAACTTAAAATTAGAATAAGTTTTGACTAGGATGTCATATTGAGGTGATTCATAATTCATTGGAAATATAAAACATGAGAGAATATATTGGAAAAATGATAATAACTATTTGGGATTATTATTGTTAATATAGAAAGGATGAAAGTTGAGGGCTTTCGTTAGACCTCAATTAATATTCTATGGAAATACATACATTTAGTGGAGATGAAGAGGAAATTG
>JASDQU010104206.1:102851-115240 GCA_032191745.1 Picea mariana | reverse complement strand
AGATGCCGGAAGGTGCAACCTTCCTGGACGTTGAGCCCTTTGAGCCACTGGCCATGAAGTTCAGTACACTATGGTAATCCAGCGATATGAACAAGCAATGTAAATCCACTATCGTTTTCCACACTTATTACAACCAACTGAAGATCGTAATCTAAGATACGCCTCACATAACCCCAAACACACTTCACAGATTTAGACCCTTGATGAAATTCAGTGCAGACCGCCACTTCATTTATATCACCGCGCGTGCTAATGAGAATCACCAACAGTTGCAATCATATTACAAACTGACAGAGGAGGACTTAGAAGAGATTACTAAGGAGTGGTCAGTGGACCTCCTCATCCTAGCAAACCCCACAGATCTCTCTGATGTTGATAGTCCAGAAGCAGTGCATGATACACTTGGACCAAGCAAGACCAAGAAGAATGAAGAAGCCCAGGATGTCCATAGTACTTCAGCAGAGACCCCTTCTATATCACTTGAGCAAGGAGGTGATGGAGGAGAAATATATGGAACCAAAGTAAAACAGAGGAAAGGCGAGGTTACACCTCCAAGAGACGAGGAGGATCCATCAAAGAAAAGGAAGGTTTCTCCTTCGAAACCTCCTTCAAGGAAGAAAATGAAAGCAACCAGAACCACGTTTGAGACCACCCTAACATCTGACGACTTTGAATATATCATCCCTGCACTTAACGACGCTTCGTTGGAGATAGTAGAGAAGCAGGAAGCCAAACATGAGGAGGTGTTTAGTCGCATCAAGGTTGAACTTCAATAAGTGCAGCAGGAACTACAGTCCAACCACACAGTATCCACTGTGCCTCTGAGAGTAGGAACATCAGAAATGGGAGATGAGTCAGCTCAACTCCACCGGATTTCTGATATGGTCGAAGCTCGACTTCGACAAGCATAGGAGGATACATCACAAGCCACCCAGGCTTTGGCACAAGCACAGGGAGATCTACTAGAACATCGCAACAAAGTAGAATGAGAAAAGAGTGCTATGAAAGAGAAGTTTGATGAAGAAAAGGCCCATTTGCATAAAGAAAAAGAACAGTTGCTCATTGAGCAACTTGAATTTAAGGAAAGGGTCAACAGGGCACTTTACTCTGTGAAAATTGTTGAAGTCCAGACCAAGGAGCAAGTTCCACAGTAGGTGGCACAATTGGAAGAGATAATCCAGAAGCTACAACAATGCATCATAGATCTAGAGCTCTGCGTTGTACCAGAAACCCCTCAGGAGATAAGAGACCAACAAGAAGCAACTGCTCACAGCATAGTTAGCAGATTAAAATCTCTTGCCTTAGAGTGCAAGAAGGTAAGTAATCAGAGCGCTCAGACATACGAAAACCTGACAGAGAATCCAGAATTGTAGATGTTGGAGTCGTAGCTCCAAGAAGAAAAACAACATGTGGATACACTACAAGTACAACTAAAGGCCCTGTCAATTGTAGATAGGATGAAGAGATCGCATGAACAGTGCACAACTCAGCATCAGGTTCATATGCTTCAAATTAAAGTGATGGAAGTCACTAAACGACTTCAACCTCTGCAAGATCAGGCATGCCTATTATTTATAGAGGTCGAGAGCCAAGGAGTAGAGCTTGAATAGGTCATCCTTTCAGCAGAGAAGCACCTGGAAGGATCGATGAATGACACACTGATCCAGGAGTTCACCGAGAAAGAGGCTACAACAAAACAATAAGTCGAAGCAGCTCGAGCCAAGCTCGAGGCGTTCGAGGCAAAATTGGTCAGATCGGAGTGACTCGGGACGAGTCACAGGTGAGTGTTGGGGGCTTGTTGGCCCTTGACCAAGTTTTGGGAGTTTCTTGGTCACGTTGACCTATTTTGGGACTTCGATAGCCTATCTAAGGAGGAGCGCAAGACAAAGCATAGATCACGGGATCTTGGCCCCCTCTTAGGCCTTTTTTGGGGTTGTTGGGAATATGTAACAGGAAAGGGATGTCGGCCCATGGGTTTACCCATGTTTAGGCCTATTTTGTAATGTATAAATAGATACCTAGGTGATGTAGGAAAGGGACGATGAGCTAAGTGCCAAGTGCAAGTAATATTTATATATGATCTGTGCATGTTGTGTGAGACTTGCAAGGCTACGTGCAAGTGATTGCAAGAGATTGAGTAGAAGATTTTGTGCTGTAACCTAACTCGAGGAAGGAGGATCTAGCGAGGTGCGTGCAGATCTCCTATCCTATGCGGAGTGAGGTTTGTATGGCTTTGTGCATGTAGATGACTGATTGAAGATAATAAAGAAGAAGAGTTGGTGGACGTAGCCCCAGGAGAGGGGTGAACCACGTAATCATTGTGTTATCTTGCTTGGCGCTTGTATGAATGTATTTATGTCTTCTTTGCTTAGTGCTTTGAGATGATTAGATAGATCTACTTATGTTGAGTGCTAATGATGTATGGAATGTTAGATCTAATATACATGACTATGCTCAGTGCTTGATCAGTTACGTCCAAACTATTTTACTTATGCTAAGTGCTCATATATGGTAGATTACTGTGAGTATTGTGAGGCTCTGTTTTATCAACAAAGTAGATAATGATTGCATGTTAAATAAATAACGGTGTTAAGTGATTTACTAAGTTGTATAATCATAGATCTGTGTCCTAGCTAAGGTTGCAAACACTTGATTTTTGCAACCACCTCGGCTGAGACTTCATCTGCTTCACAGGTGTTACCGAAATGGTCGGTAGTTAGGGTTTTGTTGGTGTGCTCTTGTAGTGTTGAACCCTGGGTCTGCTCCTGTGCCAACAAATGGTTCGTAACGCAGTTGACAGATTCAAATCTCTTTCCTTGGAGTGCAAGCAGCTAAGTAATCAAAGCGCCCAGACATACGAAAGCCTGACAAAGAATCCAGAATTGCAAATGCTGGAGTTGCAGCTCCAAGAAGCAAAACAACATGTGAATACACTACAAGTACAGCTAAAGACCATGTTAGTTGTAGATAGGATGAAGAGATTGCATGAACAACTCACAGCTTAGCAGCAGGTTCATATGCTTCAAAGTAAAGTGATGGAAGTCACTCAACGACTTCAACCTGTGCAAGATCAGGCATGCCTATTATTTACAGAGGTCGAGAGCCAAGGAGCAAAGCTTGAACAGGTCATACTCTCAGCAGAGCAGTGCCTAGAAGGATCGGTGAATGATGCACTAATCCAGGAATTCACTGAGCAAGAGGCTACATCAAAACAACAAGTCAAAGTAGCTCAAGCCAAGCTCGAGGCGTTCAAGGTAGACTTGGTCATATCGGAGTGATGAGTCACAGGTGAGTGTTAGGGGGATTTTTTCCCTTGACCAAGTTTTGTGAGTTTATTGGTCATGTTGACCTAGTTTGGGTACTTCGACAGCCTGTCGAAGGAGGAGCGCAAGATGAAGCAGAGATCATGGGATCTCGACCCCCTTTTGGGCCCCTTTTTAGGTTTTTGGGATAATGTAACGGGAAAGGGATGTCAGCCCGTGGGTTTACCCACACTAAGGCCCACTTTTGTAATATATAAATAAGTATCTAGGCAATGTAAGAAGGGCCAATGAGCTAAGTGCTAGAGTAGTGAATGAGTTAAGTGCTAGAGTAGTGAATGAGCTAAGTGTTAGATCCAAGTGATGTGAATGTAAGCTAAGTGAAAGTAGGGTTTTGGATGCTTTGTGCATGATTTTAAAAGACTTGTAGAGTCGAGTGCAAGTGGTTGTGACAGATTGTGAAAGGCCGAGTGTTGTAACGCAAGGAATAAGGATCTAGCAAGTTGCGTAGATATTATGTCCTGTGCGGAGTAAGGGTTTTGAAGGCTTTGTGCTTGTAACAGATTGAAGACACTAATAGAGAAGAAGAGTTGGTGGGTGTAGACCTGGGAGGGGGGTGAACCACGTAAACCCTGTGTCATATTTCTTTGTGCCTTATATTTATGTGTTCATATGTTATATGCTAAGTTCTTGATAGATAGGTCTGATGATGCTTAGTTCTAATGATGTGTATATTGTTAGATCTGATCTATATGTATGTGCTAAGTTCTTAATCTGTTAGATCTGAATAATCTGTTGATGTTAAGTGCTTAAATATGTTAAGATCTCTGTGAAGGATGCGAAGCTCTGTTTTACCAGCAAAGTAGATAATGATTGCATGTTAAAGAACTAAAGGTGTTGAATGGTTTATTAAGTAGTATAATCAAAGATATGTGTCCCAGCTAAAGTTGCAGACACTTGAGTCCTGCAACCACCCCTCCTCTACCTTGGGTGAGACTTCATCTGCTTCACAGGTGTTGCTGAAAGGGCCGATAGTTAGGGTTTTGTTGGTGCGCTCTTGTAGCATTGAACCCTGGGTCTGCCCCTATGCCAACAGTTCCACAAGGTGAGAATAACTCTCGGTGTTTGTTGGCTTTCAATAGCCAACATCTTGTACTTACTCCAATGTTTTTTACTGATTGTTTCCATTTTTTCTAAAGTGCATTTTGTCTCTTGAATGAAACAGAGGTTAGGTTATTCCTTCCTCAGTCTATTTTTAAGGATTCGTTGCTTTCTTGGGTTGTTTATGCCTCTTATATTCCACGTTATAATATTCATTTAAACATGTCAGGGGGGAGTTGGGGAAGATATTTTTACTCTTACCTGAATTTATCAACAGGGCTCCTAGTTCTTGTCGGGCTATGTTGTTTGATTTCCTGCCTTTCTTCAGCCTTGCCTGCTTGGGTGAGTGTTGTGGTTGTCCATCGCCTGTTTTGATTCCCAGGTGTCCTATCTTGCCATGCATGCACTTGGCCCCTCTCAATTTTTCTTCCTCCCTTAGGAGGAAGAGATATTGAATGTGATCTAATTGCTCTAGTGGCACATTGTCTACTCATTGCCTTTTCCATTGCTCCAATATGTTTGGGAGATCTATTCCTTCCCTTTCCACAATGTCTCTGAGATCTTGCTTTTCTGTTCCTACCTCACTTGGTGTCATCTCCACATCTCCATCTACCTCCTACATTGGGGTGTTGGCGTCTTCGTTTGCTCCTTCCATAGGACTTGTGCTACCTCCATGTTCTCCCTTTTTTCTTGGATTTTCTATGTTCTCATGAGTTGTTTTTTCACTAGCTTCCCTAGCTTTCATCTTTTCCTTTCCTCCTTCTTCCCCTTGGTTGGGCCTGCCTCTTCCTTCTGTTCTAATCTTTTCTTTCGGGTTGCTTCCTGTTGGGGCATTGCCTTGTCTTTTGTTTCCTCTTCTTTTGTGATTTAGCTTCACAAACTCATCCTCATCCTGTTGTAGTTTGGTGTTTTCCATTTGTTTTTTTTATTGAGTGGACATTCTCTTAGTAGGTTTCCATGTTCATGACATATTCTCCATCAAAATAGGATCTGCTCGTAGTCTATGCTTTGTATCCACTCCTCATCTCTAAACTCTAGGATTATGTCTTCCAGGAGCACCCCCGAGACATCCATTTCTATGTAGATCCTTGCATAGGAGGTATATCTTCCTTTTAAAGTTGCTTCTGATGTCTTGACATATTTTCCAAGCTTGTTCCCTATTTCTTTGAAGATGGATGACAACTAGTAATCTAGTCGTAAGGAGTAAATCCTTAGCCATACAGGGACATTTTTAAATATTTCTTTCTCTAGGGAGAAGTTTTCCTTCCATGGGTGCATGTACAACCCCGCTGAGGTGTGGAAATATGGCCCCCTTCAAAGAATTTATCCCTATCCTCCAGGTTCATAAATACTGTTGTGAAAAATTATTTTGATCCCAGGTGGAGTTCAACTTCTCCATCTGGCTTCCATTTGTATTTTATCCAATTGTGCAACATTTTTTATGTGGTCCATGGGCCCATGAACTTCCAGATCATTGCATGTGTCTTCATCTGATCTGGGAAGAGTTGCATTTTGGGTTCTTCCAGTATAACCTTGGGCATCAACGTTGTTTTAGGTTTACACGGGTTGCACCCATCTACCCCACTAGGGTTCACCATTTATTGCGCGTCGTTCTAGGCTTCTTTGGCTTCTTCCCCCATGCGATCACTTTTTTCTTCATTGCCCTCTTAATTATTTTCCGATCCTAATCCCGAGGTGTCTGTCAGAGGTTCTTTGAAACCGACACCTCGTGGGACTTTCCCTCTATCCACCACTACCTTCTTGTAGGAGGGGGTTCCTCTCCCTCCCCCTTTGGTAACCATGTTGGTCGTTGTTGAGACCGTGACTATTAAAATCTAATTTGAAAATTTCTCCAGAGCTCTCCTTTGCCTTGTTCCTCTCACTGGTCTGGGAACATGATTTTTGTACCCACAACAAACTTCCATTTATTTTGATAAAAACAAAAGAACCCCCCATTTAAATTTTGAAAATGATTGTTCTAGAGGTTTCTCATTTTAAAAATTTCAATTTATGTGACTAGATTTGATAACCTCCTGGCTTGTTGTCCCATAGGTACATAGTTATCAACTCTATTACACCTTCAAGAACTTGAGTTGCTCTTAAATTCCTTTCGTAGGCCCAAATTTTCTTCTCCAACAAATCTCTCCTATAGCTCTCAAACTCGACAAATAATCTCCTCCCTTTGAAAAGTTCATAGGAACTTATCCTTTATTTCATGCAGTCCTTCAATGCCTCTCCCAACATTCACCGGATTGAATTCTACGTGAAATTGATTGAAATGTCCAATAGTTTCGCAACAATGGCGCTTCTTGGAAGCTTGTAGTCACTTCTCTTTTTATCCAAGGGATCTGGGGATGTAACCATGAACTTATGCAAAGGGTGTGTAGTTTTAACGTAGATCCAAGATGATTAGTGAACCTTGATGTGACCTGGAGCTGTGACCAGACGCTTAACGTCATTTGTTTTTTTTTTTACTCCTCACAGGATATTAGACTCTTCTTTTTGGAGTGTCTGGATACCCAAACTTACAACACTTTGAATACACAGACTCTGATGGGTCACTCCAAAATAATTTAAATCGTGACCATTGATTGTTGGCTGACGGATGGTCAAATCTCAATATCGATCGTTGTCTCGATGGATGGTAATTATTATTGTAGGATTGTTATGGTTGAAGTTAGGTTATACAACAACTTCGATAGGAGGTCCAGATGGATGGTGGATCTTCCTCTCAAATCCTCCTCGGTGAACGGTTAGATTCCACCGTCGAAGTATAGGCGTCAGAGTGGAAGTTTGATGGGAACTCTGAAGTGAAGACTTCGCAACACACAGTTCGCTTATTTCTAGGGTCCGATGGCTAATTAACATGAGTTGTCGATCTATTCTGGATCCTCTCCCAGATTTAATCACAGTTGTTAATTTCTAAAAAAAATTAACTTATAAAATACATAGAAATGGACTATGAACCTACATTTGATCCCTCACTCTTTGATCCAATGGATTTTATTTATCATTGGGGTGATCCAACGGTTACAAATTATGCATCCTCCACTTGAATTACATGCATTCTTACGGATCATGTACATCAGTCTAATGATCTGATGATCATCATTTGAATTCAATTCCAAGCTTGATCCTTGCCCCGATCTGTAAATAATTCAAGATCATTTGCTTACACCTATAATGAATATGGATCATTGATCCTGAAAGTGATCAATGATCATTGAAAGAATCCCATTCTTCAAGCATTGAATGGGATTAACCTTCTCTAGATAATTCTCCCAATAGAGACTCTTCCTCCATGATTTCAATAGGTGTTTAAGGAACCTGCACACATAATTTAGGAATAAATTATTCATAGTTCAACTATTAGAATCTATGACACTCAATTTTGTAGAGATTTAAATACACACAACCATAACAGAGGTCTTTGAACAGATAATTCCTTGAACACTCAAAATAGAGTGATTCCATTATTCAATTATACGCATATTGTCCATGAGGCCTCTCTCCTTTAATGGTCTTTCACACTCTCACACTCTTTGGTCGGACTATCTCGTTGGATGACCACCCCTAATGCCCTTAGGCTTAAAATATTTAACACAAATAATCTGAAACCATAATTGGTTTAGATCCACAAAATCATCATCCACCATCTCTAGGATCCTCTAGATTCACAAAATACTCAAGAGATCTATAACTTACCCTTAAGATCTCTCTAAATCTTCACAACTCTCGAGATATTCTTTAACAAGACATATATAATCATAATCATGTATTCTCAACCAAATATCAACCCTATACATCATTCTATAGTTCCATAAAACACAGGAATTTCAACAATTAAAAAAAAAAAAATTCAAGACCCCCCTAGGTCTAGTAAAGCAAGTTTAACTTAGAAGGAAAAATGCTCCTGTGTAAAGATAAAATCTTTGTCTTCTTTTGCTTTTTGACTTTATTTCTTAATTATATTTATGATGTGATCTGGTTATCAATTCAAGCTTCATTATAACACACATTAGATTACTTTATGCAGATAAACATTGTCAAGTTTTGCTTCACCCGGATGTATCATTTTCTGATTTTGAGCTCACCATCATTTTCTACTCATCGAAAACTTTCTAGTGACAAAAAAATTTCCTCATTCTATGTCCTGGACACAAATATATGACCCATGAAAGATTTTGTACTTTTTGATGACATAGAAAATAAAGTGTCTCTTGATTCCATGTGTTATCCGCGTGGCATCCACATGTAATCTCCATTTCCCAACCTTTCTATTTTTGTTGTCTGACTTGATGCTAACATAATAATCCACATGTAATATCCATTTCCCATCCTTCCTATTCTGCAAGGCATCCAGATTTGGCTCTTCTCAAAGTATCCCGGAGTGTACATTTCAACAGTTAATCATAATGTATGAGCTTGAGCTTTCTAGAAAATATGGTTTCAAAAGTTTTGAAACGTCCAACTTTTCAAGTGGAAACTCCACCCATCATTAGGGACATTTATTTGAGGTATCCGAATTCGTCTCTTCTCAAAGTATCCCAATGTGTATATTTCCATAGTTAATCATAATGTATGAGCTTGATCTTTCTGGAAAATACCATGTCAAAAGTTTTGAAACGTCTAACTTTTTGAGTGAAAATTCCACCCATCATTAGGGACATTTTCAAGTGGACATTCCCCCCATCATCATGGACATTTTCAAGTGGACACTCCACCCATAATCAAGGACATTTCAAATGTCCCTGATGATGGGTGGGGTGTCCACTCGAAACGTTGGACGTTTCAAAAATTTTGACATAGTATTTTCCAGGAAGCTCATGTTTTTAATGATGGGTGGAGTGTCCACTTGAAAAGTTGGACATTTCAAAACTTCTAACACAATATTTTCCATAAATCTCAAGCTCTTCTCAAAGTCTCGGATATCTGGATATCTAGAGCCAGATCATTTCTCATTTTTCATACCTTTCAGATCTTGGATATCTAGATATCCAGACATTCAACATTTTCTTCCCTTATCCTTTATCCTCCATTCAGATCTAGATGTGGAACCTTGCTTAATATAAAATCAAAGATCTGTGTGCGATGGAACCCTTAGTTGACATTCTTTAGCAGGAGTCTTCCAATTGTCCTCCTCTCATAGGTCCCTCTCTTGTCCGTGTATCCAACCTGTCATCTTGCATGGCATTTTCATTAGAATCTGACATGTGGCCCAACTCTTTATATCTGAATTGGAATTTATGTGACATCCCATGTGGTACCCTACCTTTTATGTATTACATGGAATCTAGACATTCAGACTCTTTCAAACCCTGGATATCCAGATATTTAGATGGAAAGATCCAAAAGTTTCATTAAATTGCATGTTTACAAATCCTAGATCTTAGATCCTAGATATGCAACATCAAGCTTAGTGGTGGCAACCTAGTGTTTATGTGTCTTTTCTAGTACCTTCCATCTTTTCTCTTTGCACTAG
Organism: Picea mariana; assembly: GCA_032191745.1. NCBI lineage: Eukaryota > Viridiplantae > Streptophyta > Pinopsida > Pinales > Pinaceae > Picea > Picea mariana. The sequence goes on along the minus strand of JASDQU010104206.1, from coordinate 105,397 downwards.
TAACCTTCCTCCTCCATGAACTTTACCTAGCTTTCGAATTAGGCATGGATTTCGTGTGTCACCGTACTTGTCATGTCCTAGGTGTAATCTGGATTCAAGCATCCATAATTACTTTTATTATATTTCATTTCTCAATATCCTATATCCATGATCACCATGTCATCATCCATCTCATCACCTGGTCACCGCCATTTCACCTCCACATCATATTGGGTTTCCCATTTGGTCTTGAGGTTATCCTACATAACTTCTAGGTCTCGTTGATGTGTGAGCCTATGTGCCATCTACATGTCATGTCCTAAATTTCATTTGGATCGAGGTATTTCATTAAGGTTCGTTGCTCTTGGGATGTTGGATGTCAGATATATTCTCCTCACTGAAATTACAATCTGGATCCAGGTGTTTCACCCTTGCGATTGTTCTTATCACCTGGATGTTCCAGATCCTGAGTATACTACATGTCAACATCTAAAAGGTTAACATATCCATCATGGTCTATACCTCTAGTGGCTTTGCACATAAATCATTTGGGGAGGGTTAAACTATATAAACCATTCATGTTTAAAAACTATGTTGCAAATGGGATAAATCTCCGAGCTCACAAATCTATGGTCGAGATTCACTTGAGGAAAGGATCCCCAGTTACAAAATCATGTGGTTTTACATGCTATAACTTGAACATCAGATGGCCAAATTAGGAAAACGAGGCTCATTTGAAAGATAAGAACACGAGGAATAATCTAATGAGGGTTTTTCATACCCAGATGATATTTAATTGCTCTAATTTTAAATAAATGCCAATCTCTCATTTGTTTGCTAAAAGTGCCCATTTAATCATTGTGTTTGATTTTATTTATATTTTTTGGTAGGAAAATAGAGTAAAGGTAATGCCAAATGTCCAAGCCGAAACATGAATCGTAAAATAGATGAGATTGAAGGATCTATGATTCTAATTAAACATCTGTTTTAGAGTGGATTTGAAGGAATCTGAATCAATCTGAGAGAGAGATAAAAAAAAATAGAATCTTTTGTTACATACTCTAAGTAATTTTGTTTTTAGAGGAATTGAGTGGAAGAAGATAATGGACTCAAATTCTTGAAGCAAATGGGATTCTAAAATCATAACTTTTCTTCTAAGAAAAGGGGGACGAAACATTTGGAGAAAGACCACACTATCATGGAAATTTTGAGGAAATTTAAGTCGTTGGGGTTCATGATGAAAGAATTTGGGTGTTATATTGGCTAGACTACTCTGCTAAAGTCTAGAGACTTTTATTGATGGTGAAGGAAAAATTATCTTGTAAAGTAACTAGACTATTTTGTTCTTTGCAAGAATTTATTGTAGTTTAGATAAAAGAAATAGTTTTCACACTATACTTTCGAACCTACAAGCCATGGAAGTTAGGGTTTTTACTAGTCTTGAAACTAGTCTCCAATAGTTGTTCTTAGTAAAACAATTATGTCTAAATCTATCAATTTCCAAATTGAATTCCACTAGTTTCATTGGAAAAAAGACAAACCAGGGCATTGTGAGTCCAAATTTCAAACCTAGAATTGAATTATTGGTGATGTGGTAATCCATACAAGTTCACTCTCTCGAAATAGGGTAAAATAGAAATTTTTGGGAATGTGAGTATAACTTTCACTTGGAAGGTCCAAATTGAAAGGGACTATTGTGATCCTTAAGATAACATCTTAGAGTACATTGTATAAAAATTTCATAAACATGGGAATATAAGCAGTGAAGTTGAAACAGGTTGAAGGTCATCTAGCATGATAGTCCCCAAATTAGGGTTTTAAAAGGTGTGTTAACTTAAAATTAGAATAAGTTTTGACTAGGATGTCATATTGAAGTGATTCATAATTCATTGGAAATATAAAACATGAGAGAATATATTGGAAAAATGATAATAACTATTTGGGATTATTATTGTTAATATAGAAAGGATGAAAGTTGAGGGCTTTCGTTAGACCTCAATTAATATTCTATGGAAATACATACATTTAGTGGAGATGAAGAGGAAATTGATCCTATGGAATGGTTGACGATGGCAAAGGAAAATGATATAAATCCTTTTGGGGCAGGTTTTGTTTTTGGGGTGGAACTTCTAAGTGGTGGAAAATCCTTTATGAAGATACTAGACTCTCAAATGCCACATGGGAAGAATTTTAAGAAATTGAGATAATGAATACAATTCAAGATGAATTAAATGAAGTTAAATAAATAGTTTTCAAAATGTAGAAGGATAATGAAGAGATAAAAGAAGATAGTATAAATAAGGTGATGCGTTTTCCAATATGCAATCCATTAATAAGAATTGATTAAGGAGTTTCAAAAATTAAAAGAAGAAAATATTAGCAAAGCAAACTGGGAAAAGGATTAGTCAAGGAAAGAACTAAAAAATATAGACGAAGAAATCAAAAGGTTGTGTCACCATAAGAAATACCTACTTAATGATGTTAAGAATATGAAAAAGTGTCTGTAAGCATTTGAACCAAAGACTAGGATGAAGATATTACTAGAAAAGTTGTAGAGAATACTACCC
>JASDQU010104206.1:75128-88867 GCA_032191745.1 Picea mariana | reverse complement strand
CACTGTGAAAAAATGGTAAAAGAATGTTTTTCCTGCGTCCATCCACCTCCGAATGGCCCGCACATCCCCCTCATCCCCGCCTTATTCCTCCCAGCCAACTCGCAGTTACTCCTTACCAACCACCCTCGTCCCCCGTCCTGCATTTCATTAAATTTTAATCTCCTCGGGATTTTCTAGGCTTTTTGCCCTGCGCACGCTTCCTGGTAGCGTATGCCTTCCTCCCGGGTTCAGTTTTTCTCTCATTTTTTTATCAAACGTATTTATTTCCTTTGTCCAATATCTGTCATAATCTTTAATGAAATTTCGGTTGAACACAAAAAAAAATAATCCTTTTACTTTCTTTCTAATTAATTAATAAAAAATTTTGAATCTTTAATTGTGTAATTTAAGTTTTGGGTCGTTACATAATGTGTGTCGTGTGCTCGATCATCACTTATATAAAAGCGATATTCTTTAATAACACGTCGATTGTCGTTGGTGATTTCTATGTTATCAAGATCCCGTTGAGCATGTCTATATAGAACGTGAACAAATATCATGACTTGATTAGAATGATAATATTCGCACTGTATTTCTTTTTGTGCAGTGAATGTGTAATTCTCTGCAAAATCAGCTACATACAAAATTGTCCCAAGTGGAAACACTTCACAAGATTGTTTGAATTGTAGATATTTTCATTGAGCTCTATGTGAATTCTTGGTGTATTTATAGATTTCTTCCTCAAACTTCTTAAAAAAGTCTATCACACAGATTTTATCCACTTCAAATCAATCCTTTTGGAAATAACATTTGAAGAATGTGGAGCCGTGTTGTTCATATATTCATATCTCTTCCAATTGACTCTTATATTAGAAAATGATTGATCATTCATATCAATATGATACTTTGAATGAAACAAACTTAGATTTCCACAATGATCACATTCCTTTCCACCAACACCTTTTTTTTGTAAAATAAATCATCATCTTCTCTTTCACATAGAATTTCAGATATAAAAACACTGAATGTGGAAGGAGGAGGTGAACCTGGCCATAAAGTTTTACCAAAATCTAAAAACTGTCGTAATACAACTCAAATTCCACATGATAACGACAACAAGAAGTGTCATGAACAATGATGGGTCTAACAAACCATGGTTTTTGTTGCACAAATGTATTGATGGAAATTTTATATTCTTTGTGCTCTTCTTTGAACTTATTGAACAACTCTATTTGTGTCATTGGCAATATATGTTTTGGATGTTCTTCATATTGTTTTCGTGCTATTCTTCGTCGCAAAAAATCCCTTGTATGTGGTGAAACACGATATTCTTCCAACCAACAATTACATGTCAATTATTTAACATTTTCTGCAAGTCTATCTTTGTAGAGTTGTCTAGAAATCACTATCCAACAAGCCAATTCATCATTTACATCTATTTGCAATCGAAATTTTCTATGTTTGTGCAATGTTTTTCTTGATGTTCTCGTCGTTTTTTCCATGTGTCGTGTCAAACGATCTTTTATATTGCTAGATGAAACAACTATTGTTTGTATCACTCTATGTGCAACACAGACATCTTCTTTTCGAGATTTTTCAAAAGCTTTTAATACACTAGTTATATTGTTAAAGACATTGTGTTTTACCTTTGTATCCTTTGTCGACTTTTGAATACCCAATAATGATGTAGCTTCTTTTAACTTTCTTGAATTCATTAGACAAAGTAAAAGTTGAGCTTGTACTATTACTGACTCATCTTTGAAGAAAATATTATACATATTCTTAGTTCGATATCTTATATAATGCTTAGTTTTTTTCTTCCTAAATTTGTCAGTATCAACATTTTCTAATATTTTATCATCAATGTTGATAGATTCTCCTGCATATTTCAATTTAAAGTTTATATTAAAAAACATAACCCGAACACAAATTCACTAAAAAATATATACTTGAGTGTTCATCTTGTATTATCTAAATTTATGTACATACCTATAGGTGATTCGTCTTTTGCTTCAATTTTGGTTTTAACGTCTTCTTCTTCAATTTCGGTTTGAACACCTTCTGCTTTAATTTCAGTTGCAACGTCTTCTTCGAGATTATGATACAAATCTATTTATGTTTTTTGAAAAACATCAAATTGTAATTACAATCAATTATATTATTTACAATATTTTAAATTTGAATTCTATACTTTGAATTTTGTACTTTCTGAATACAGTCTCAATGTGTGTCGTTTGCTTGATCATCATATGTGCATGTATACCTGGTTGAACTTCTTCTTGTTGAATATCTCTATTGACATTATCATCGTTTCTTTCTTCAATATTTGCATGCTCTCGTTTCTTTCTCCAATAAAACTCTTTCCTTTGTTCTTTTTGGCGAGTGTCATCTCGAGTGCAATCAAATTTTCTCTTTCTCCAATAAAAACTTGAACAAACATCAATTACCTTATTCAACAAAAACCAAAAATATGATTCGAAATTTTTTTTAGGTGCTTTAGAAAACCATTATGTATCGATATCAATCCTCCTATTAAGCCTATGGAACAGAGGGAAAAAATAAAGAAAGAAAAGAATACAGTGGCAATCAGTAATAGAAATGCTTTCAAATTCCTATGCCCGAGCTCATATATGTCTGTCCATCCGATGAATTGTGTTAAATTTGTTTGGCCGAAAGCCTATTTATACAATTTGACGTGAAATGAAATTATACGACGTGTCTTTTCATTTTTTCCGGCCAACGGAATTTGCTTAACAGGCTTTTGGCCGAAAGAAGTTTTTTTCGGCCAAAAACCGTGGAAACCGTTTAGTTTTGATGGTTTCCGTTAGAATTTATTCTTTCAGCTGAAATAATATGTTTTTGGCCGAAAAATTATTTCGGTCGAAAACATGAAATTGGGACTAAAAACAAAAACCAGAGAATTTCCCCAAGCTTACCTGAACTTCGGAGGTTGCAGACTCCTGCAAATACTGAGAATTTGGTTTCGAAAATGACACCAACATTTTCAAAATTGAATCTACTTTCAATTCCTATATTTTGTTTTCATTTTCTTTATTTTTATCTAATTTTATTTAATTTTTTTAAAAAATCACTGCATTATATTTTTAGCAGACATTATGATTCGGTGAAATGAAATATCGGTATCTCTAAAAATATATAGTGAAAAATTTAGAAAAACTTATATTCATAATCCTTAAACTGTTCTTTTCAAAAGGGTATATTTAAATTTTAGTTTTAAGTAAAAATTAAGATAGGGACAAGGTGTAGAAAAACATGTGTTTAAAATCTGCAACGTTTTTAGCTTGGTCAACTTCAAAAAATTCTAGAAATTAAAATATTCATCCGTTAGATTCAAAATTATAGTCATAATAAAATAGAGTCTCTGTAAATTGTTGCAGTATATTTCGTTTCTTAAAAACATAAGTTTAATAATAGATACATTGTTGTAGGAAAAAGCAACTCATTATCATTCCTTTCATGTTTAAGGAACATACTGTTAAACAATTATCAAATTGACATATCAAATCGTGATAAAAAAAAATTGAAAAATAGTCATTGAAAAGCTAACAAAATTATTCACAAGTTTTGTTTTTACTGTAAAGTGAAATTCTAAATAAAAAAAATACTTTTGTATGCCGGAAGTTGAAGAACTTGTGAAAAGACAGTTTTTTTCTCATAAAACAAGCAAAAGTGTAACCCATCTTCATGATTTCACCCAGGGGCCCGTGGCCTATTGATTAGCCTTTCCTGATTCTTTGAGGTGTATGCACAATTTTTTTCAGGTATTTGTTTTGAGACATTATGTTAGTGATCCTACACATGTTATTGACATGAGTTCCTTAAAGGTATCGAACAAGGGTGCGCTCATGGAGGAGCCCATCCACATTATGGACCATTGCATTCGAAAACTATGACATTGAACAGTAGATCAGGTCAAGGTCTAGTGGGACAACTATAGTCCACATTCGGCATCTTGGGAGGACGCATATGATATGCATCAGAAGTTTCCATTTTTTTTTGATAGCTAGACATATAGACGTTATGAGATATTTATTTTGGCTCTTATATACTATGAAACTTTGGGACGAAGTTTAAAACAAGAGGGGGTCTATGTAACATCCCTCTCTTGTGCACACCTGATCGAACTTATTCTTTGAGGACACTTGTGTGCAAGTGATCCAGTCCATTATACGATTGTTTTTTTTTATTATGCCTATGAGATGTTGTGGATTTGATGACATGTTATTTTGCTATATTTATATCGACAGGTGTTATTGACTGGGTTGTCCTGAGTGTGCAGAACTCTAGACGTTAGAGGATGCCAATGAAGTCGATGGATCTCCTTGGACTATGGATCGAGTTAAGGAGGGGATTGTTACGATTTGGATGTTCTTTGATATTACAGATGTGATGTATGACTAGATATTATGATGTTGATTTTTATAGCTGACATGTTTCATTGATGTATGCAGGCTAATGATTGCTTTCCAACTAGACTCACATTTGGAGTAAATGGGCCATGCACAAAAAACCAGAGACATTGAGGGAGAGGTGTGATAGCAGCTCTACCACAACCTACTAGCACTCCTTCCATGGCTCGAACTGTAGGTTAACAATTACCTAGTTCGAGAATACCCATGATGTCGTGAGGGTAGTTTGTGACAGTCGCTCACGATTATTCTAAGGGGCGTGCAATAAGGCAGGGTCCTTATTCCTTAAAGGCCCTTAGTCTCCCACAAGATCACCCGAGGGAGTATTGACTCCAGGAGTTTTAAGTCTACCAAATTTAGTCAAGAGGCGAGTGGCACCCTTGGAGCACGTCGTGCGTCTTGAAGGGCATGTCACGCGAATAAAAAGGAAAGAGGCAAGTGGCACCCTTGGAGCATGTAGTGCGTCCTGAAGGGCACATCACGATTATAACTATGGTGAGTTAATAAACCTAGTGACTAGAAAACTATGCCTCCTTAGGACCTGGTCGGCCTTAAAATGAATGATGTGATGAGTAAGGCTCAATAACTAATTTTCCCTTAAGAACTGTCGCCAAGCCTAGTGAATTTAAAACCTAGGTCTAAGTAGAACCTATGAACAAAAAAAAAACTAATTAAAACATATAACAAGAAGGGGTAAAGAAAAATCAAGCTTTATTAATTAAAGTAAAATTTTTAATGAAGGTTTAATTTAAAAAAAAAGGGGTAAATAATTGTTTGTCTAAACTTATTAATTCTGAACTTAGTTAAAAAGGGGGGGGGACTTAAAGAAAAGGGGAAACTTAAAGAAAAAGAGAAACTTAAAGAAAAGGGGGAAACTTAAAGAAAAGGGGAAACTTAAAGAAAAAGGGGAATGTCTAATTTAGTATGGATTCTAGCCTTTGGAACTTTCTATTTATGAACTCAACTAGGATTTAAGTAAGGCGTAAGTCATTTAAGAATTTTAAGGGAATATTGAGACACCGAGGAGCGTTTTTAGGAACATTTTTAGGTGGGTGAGGAAAATAGGAAGATTTAATTATTTAATAAATTAATTTTCTGGTGCAACTAGGGGATCGAGTGACATGTGTACGGGGGAGGTTTTTCCTCATTAAATAAATGAAAAAGGAATCTAATGAGGGTTTGAGAAACTAATCACTTGAAAACTCTATAAAAAGGATGGCGAAGGAGGAGTATGCATCATGTCTGGTATGCGTAAGGTTACACTGCTGAAATTTATCTTGACTAAAATTTTCTTGTGGGAGTTGGGGATACCCAGCTCAGACAACGAGTAGTAGCTCGACCTTGCGAGGTGAACTAGGAAGCTATAATTCTCTGGTATTGTGTGTGGACCCTTTGCTGCTCGAGAGGGGGCTCAGGGGGGAGAAGAGTGCCCCTAGCATTGGCTGGGAGGTACCAGTGAGGTCTCATCGGTCGATAAGCAGGATCTGGATGAAGCACACGTGTGGGACATCGTCTATGGGATGATCGCCCTCGGATTCGGTACGCGTATTTGAATTTTTTTTGTATTTTAGTTAAAATTATCCTGTGTATGAAAATAATAATGATGATGAAGCAACTGGTGCATTTCCACTGGACCTATTCTATCTATTCATAATAAGGCATTAAATCTAAGATTTTATTCAGTTTCAATTTTTATTGTGGTTTTAGGATGTTGGTTGTAGTCGAGTTGGGCTCTTAAAATGTGGTTTGCTTGTAGCCCCTCCCCTCAGTAGCGATTACTTAATTTCCTCTACTAAAATATTTAAAAATGTTATTACGCAGAAGAAAAAACCTTAGAGACCTTTAGTTTTTTGTAAACGGGCCTTCCCCCATCATTTGTTGATGTTTGGACTTTCGATTCCTGTAGATTGTGATTGTTTTTGTTTTCTGAGCAGTCGGCTATTGGCTCCTTTCCGTTGTTTGGATTTTTTATCACTACCTTTGCCTTCCCCCTCGTATTCTTGACCACTCTCTTCCTACTAACACCGATATGATTGAGTTATTTTTAGCTTATCCCAACTAACATCTTGATTTCACAGTTTTAGATTGAGCCATATGTTAACCCTCCAACATGCCTATATGTTAGTTGACAGTTTGCTTCATCGTTTGCACACAGCAAAACGAAGGTCCTCTTTGTGAGTGGAATAATGATATTGCTACTCCAAAAGGGATTGGTTCATTAGCTTTCGAGACTCTTCTTGAGATTGTGAATGGTAAAATAGATACTATGAAAGCGAAACAGATAGTTAGGTTTTCGATTTCTCCTTCAGAGTGAGACAGGAATATCGATGATAGTGCTATGTTTCACAAATATAGAGGTACATTTATATATTTTGATTGAGTCTCCTATTTGCAATAGTGAATGGACGCATCGACAATCTATGTGTGATAGTAATATCATTCGGGCAAGTATGAAAAGGCAGAGGTGTATTTCATGTTCCCTATTTAGAGCGCAAATGAAGGTATGTCATTTGCGAATGTGAATAACACCGTTCCACATTACTCTCATTTTTTATTACAAATCTTACAGTATTCAAGAATAAAATCTAGTTGCAAATCTTACCATCAGACTGATGGTGATAAGCGTGGCCACGAAATATTCATACATGAATTTATCCCCATGCTTTGAACAATTGTTGCAGGCACGCAGACGACTGTCATATTCACTAAGCCCGACGGTTTGCCCGAGATCCTTTCCTGTAGTGGCAGTCACTAAACGTGTTGTGTTCCTAGCTGACATGCGTCAGTGGGACGACACACGAATCCCCTTTATGCAACAACAATATCGCTCCGCCAGACCCTACGGACCCCTTGCTGCCTTGACTCAATGTAAATTCCTTGCTCGGGTTAAGGAGAATGGTGTCGGCGGACTAATAGTATTTTTTTTAGCAGTAGTCTCTTTAAACCATTGTTTAGGTTGTACTGTAGATTCCTCTAAGAATTTTTAAAAATGTGTAGTCGTCGAATAACGTTGATGTTGCCACCACTTACTCCTTAACCAGATGCTCTTTCTATTTAAGAATCCTCATGTGAACGATGTATACAGTTTTAACCTAACAATTATTGGACGTTGTGATTACGGCTACGAATAAAACAGCCACCGTGCCCAATGTGATTATAATCGTCCCCTAACAGTTATTTGATCAACAGTCTCAATCGTTTTAATAAGCCTTGCTTCAGATTAATGGTTCCATTTATTGATGATTCTAGCAGTTAAATAACAGTTAATTAAGACCAACAACATAATAGTTATAATAGTTGGGCATCCACTCTGGATAGTCCCATTGTAATCATGCTTATCATAGTTTTATAATAGTTCAATTATAGTAACTGTTTATTAGTTAATAATTCTACTTCAACTTTTATGGTTCAATTCAAATGCGATTACACTATTTATCGTAAATTAATTATGAATATAGCAATTATCTCTTACAATCGTTTAATTGCTTGCATGGTTTTAATATTTAAATTGTGATCATAGCAATGGGCAACGATGCAACAAAAAGAGTGAATGTGTGTTGAATGAAATGAATAGATGGGATATATAACAATTGTATTGGTGAAATGATGATTATGGTAATTATGTCCTTGATAGCTTAAAACGTCTCTTTTTACAACTGTTAAAATAATTCCATATTGGTTATGGATTTTAGTCCTTCATTAGTTTAACAAGCTGCCTTGCATCATATTAATGGTTAATGATGATCGTTGTGTCTATCGTGTTTCACATATGATTTTCCCTTACAACAAGGAACTAATTAAGGACATGTAAGATTCACTAATGTTGTTAATGGAACCCTTATCTGATAGGTTGTGATTTTAATTATGAGTTTTTTTTTTCAGTAAATGATGTAAAGGGGTTGCAAATGAATGGAAGGTAAATGTTTTCTTGATGATGGATAGGTGTCCTTACTTTAAGATGACGATTTTATACTTATGATGTGTGGTATTCCTTATGATGATAAAAACAAATGAGTTACTTCTAGACGCTGTGTCAATTTAAATGTATCGAAGTTAGTCACTTTGCATCCATTTCTGCTTGATTGTGTAGAGCGCATTTGACTAATGATGGTGTATATTGTATGTGATTGCCAATTGGATTTCTGGCACATTGAATTGAACGTCTAGAAGTATTTGTTTGCGCGTGGGTCCTTAGCACCTTTGTCGCATTGTGGCAATGCGATACCTTATGATTGGTTCATTGCGCGCGTTGATCAATAAGCGCATAGAAAACTTGACATAGGATCATGCACCTCCTGATGTGGATGATGTTGTTTTATTTATGGTTATACTTGTTGTAACCCTTTTTTATTGTCTCTCGCTCGCTGGGAAGGTTCTAGTTATTGGTCGTCGAAGCCGTTGTGTTTGGATTGATTGATGTTGTCTTTGAGCTTAGTAGGCGTGATATGGCATGTGTCGGGTGGGATGTAGACACCTCCTTGTTCCTCAGAACATTCGTCAGCCTTGAGACCTTAAATGGTCAAAATCGATGGGAACCTGGGCTTGAGCGTTGCTTATGTGTCCTGTTGGTCCTAACCTTGCAGGCTAGGACGAGCGGGTAGTTGTTTTTTTTTGTCTAATTGATTTTCACATGTTGCATCCAACTGCATGATGTGCTAGTATGTTGGGTCGTTAAGTTGTCTATTGCATGANAAAAAATTGCACTTGTCATGCATTACATGTTGTCGTAATGACAGGGGTCATCACACCAAGCCACCAAGGCCCATTTCTTTTTGTTTTTTGGGCCTCGTCATAGGAAGTCTCTTAGGATGGATCTTATCTTTTGTAGTATTCCTTTGGGGGCTAGAAACACTGAAATCATAAACGCCGAAATTTCTTGTAGAACTACTTTGGTGAGGATAAGCCTTTCGGCCAGGTTTAGAGCTTTGTATGTCCAATTTTTTACCCTTTCCTGCAGTTTTTTGAAAACTCCTTCCCACGTAGCATTTTTGCAGGCTCTGTCCGTCCAGGGGATTCCCAAGTATTTAGTTGGGAGCGTTTTGCGTTCAAACCCCATAATGTTGGCCAATTTTCTTTGAATTATTGGATTAGTGTTGAAGAAATATATCATGGATTTGGAGTGGTTGATTTCCGCCCCCGAGGCTTCCCCGAAATCTTATAACATTATTTTATAGGCCTTTGCTTACTTTACCGTGGGTGTGCCATGGAGCAGGGTATCATCAACGAACTGTTGGTGTGTGGNGAGGCCTTTTATTTCACCAGCTGCAGTTTCACTTTTTATGCTTCTTCTTAGCCCTTCCATAATTAGAATTAACAGGAAGGGGGACAACGGATCCCCTTGTCTTATTCCTCTAGATGGATAGAAAGGTCTGGTTGGGGCTCCATTGATTAGCAACGAGTAGCTTGTCATTGAGACTAGAGTGATGATCCAGTTGATCTAGTGCTGGTCGAAACCAAAAGCTTCCAACATCTTGTCCATGTAGTGACAGCTTATTTTTCTGTAGGCCTTCATTGGGTCAAGTTAGATTATCATCCCCCCTCTCCTTTGGCTTTTCAGCGTGTGAATAATCTCATGGGCGTGGATGATATTGTCTAGGATTTGTTTTCCTTCTATAAAACTCGCATGTTCCTGTGAAATCGGTGTGGGAAGGAGTGGTTTCACTCTATTGGATATGAATTTGGAGATTATCTTGTAAACTACATTACATAAATCTATAGGCCTGTAGCAGTCTGGGGTCCTAGTTTTGTTTTATTTTGGGATTAGAGTGATCATTGTGGAATTTAAATCTTTCAGGATGGATGTTGAGCGCCTAGAGTCCTCCACCACCCCATAAATGTCATGCTTAACCACATTCCACTAGGCTTTGAAGAATTCCACTGTGAAGCCATCTAGGCCTGGGGCCTTTCCATTGGGCATCTCCTGGACCACTTGGTAAATTTATTCCTTTGTGATGGGTTTGCTTAGGCAGACATTTTGATCCTTTGTGACCAACTTGAGGATGTGCTGAGTTATTCTTTGTATGGCCTCGGATCTGTCTTGGTTGGGTTCTTTGTCTATCCCCTGGAAGTGATTGACCAATGTATTTTCAATGTCCTGGTGGGATTCTCTTTCGATCCTGTCATGATCCCTAATCTTAAATATTTTGTTATGAGATCTTCTAGCAATAGTTGTTCTATGAAAAAAAATGGTATTCCTCTCCCCTTCCTTTAGCCACCTTATTCTGGACTTTGGGTGCCACAGAGTTTCTTCATGCTTGCATCTAGCTTCCCATTCCAGGGTCATTTGGATCTCTTTTTCCGATCCTCTGTGTATCTCTCTTCGATGCAAAGTTCCTGGAGCTTCCTCATTCTGTCCTCGATACTTTTTTTCCCCTAGTTTATGTTTCCAGAGATTTCCATGTTCCACTCCTTGAGTTTTTGTTTGATGTACTTGATTTTCTTGTATAGTTTGAACATCCTTGTCCCTTGGTCTGGTAGTTCCTCCCGCCACCATTGGTTGATGTTCTCCTTGAAGGTGGGAAGGTTGATCCAAAATTTCTCAAATCTAAATGGTCTGTTCTTCAGCATGGTTTGAAAATTAGCTTCCAATTGAACTGGTCAGTGGTCTGATCCCCCCCAGGAAAGGATGTTGCAGTCCAAAGTTAGTCCTTGCAAAATGATGGATTCTGACAACAAGAATATGTCTATCCTTGTAGATACTTGATGGTGCGCTAGTCATTTGTTGTTCCAGTTGAATTGTCCATTGTTGGTCATGATGTCCACAAGCTCCATTGTGTCGGTGAAAGATGAGAATTCTTCTACATCTCAGTCCAGTCTTCTGGCGCCCCATTTTTTCTCAGCATGAGTAGTGATGATGTTGAAATCCCCAACCAGGATCCAGTGGAGGTTGTTGGTTCAATATTTTATATTCTCTAGGTCTAGGAGAATTCTCCTTTTTGCTCCATCAATTAGGGGCCATGCACATTAGTGCATAGAATTTTCGTCCTGTTCCTTATAATTTGCATGTTAACAAAAAGTGTATGTATCGTGGCTTCTGCTGCAAGTAGGTTCATCGGTTGTGAGTTCCTATTGGCCCTTGACCATGTTTTGGGAGTTTCTTGGTCATGTAGACCTAGTTTGGGTACTTCGACAGCTTGTCGAAGGAGGAGCGCAAGACGAAGCAGAGATCACGGGATCTCAACCCCCTTTTGGGCCCCTTTTTGGGTTTTTGGGATAATGTAACAGGAAAGGGATGTCGGCCCATGGGTTTACCCACACTAAGGCCCACTTTTGTAATATATAAATAAGTAGCTAGGCAATGTAAGAAGGGCCAATGAGTTAAGTTCTAGAGTAGTGAATGAGCTAAGTGCTAGAGTAGTGAGTGAGCTAAGTGCTAGATCCAAGTGATGTGAATGTATGCTAAGTGCAAGTAGGGTTTTGGATGATTTTTGCATGATTGTAAGAGACTTGCATAGTCGAGTGCAAGTGGTTGTGACAAATTGTGAAAGGTTGAGTGTTGTAATGCAAGGAAGAATGATCTAGTGAGCTACGCAGATCTTCTGTCCTATGCGGAGTAAGGGTTTTGAAGGCTTTGCGCTTGTAACAAATTGAAGACACAAATAGAGAAGAAGAGTTGGTGGACGTAGCCCTAGGAGGGCGGTGAACCACGTAAATCCTGTGTCATTTTGCTTTGTGCCTTATCTTTATGTGTTCATATGTTATATGCTAAGTGTTTGATAGATAGATCTGATGATGATTAGTGCTAATGATGTGTAGATTGTTAGATCCGATCTATATGTATCTGCTAAGTTCTTGATCTGTTAGATCTGAATAATCTGTTGATGCTAAGTGCTTAAATATGTTAAGATCTCTGTGAAGGATGTGAAGCTCTGTTTTACCAGCGAAGTAGATAATGATTACATGTTAAAGAACTAAAGGTATTTAATGGTTTATTAAGTAGTATAATCACGGATCTGTGTCCTAGCTAAGGTTGCAGACACTTGAGTCCTGCAACCACCCTTGCCTCTACCTCAGGTGACACTTCATCTGCTTCGCAGGTGTTGCCAAAAGGGCCGGTAGTTAGGGGTTTATTGGTGCGCTCTTGTAGCGTTGAACCCTGGGTCTGCCCCTATGCCAAAAAATAGTTCTATTGTTGGGACGTGAAACTCTGATTGTTGGGAACTGAGAAAGAGGAAGCTATGTGCAAAGATTCATCCTGAAACTGTGAAAGCTCTATGCGTAGATTTGTGCCCTAGTGCGCAGTATTCTACTTAATCTGTAAAACTCGGTGCTAAAGAAAGAAGGTTAGATCTGAGAGAAAGAAGCCCGATCTGAAGAGAGAAGGGCAAATCTGAAAGAAAGAAGGTCGGATCTGTAAAACAAAAGAAGCAGGATATGAAAGATTTGTGCTCCAAGAAAGGTAAAAGTGAGAAGTTCTGATTGAAAAAGGTAAGATCTCTAAGCTTTGTGCTTTGATAACGGTAATAATAATGAAAAGTCTTAGATCTAAAATATTTGTGCTCTGTAAACATAAGATAAGTGGAAATTTTTGTTTCTAGAGTATGGATCTAGCTATATTTGATAGGTTTTATCTTAGTTTGAAAGCTAGGGTGTTAATAGATGAAAGAAGGTTTGATATGAATAGATCTGATAAGAATGATGAAAGATATGTTATACCTATGCATAGAAAGAATGTTTGGACTAACAAATGGATGCAGGATCCTAGAAATAATTTGTTGTGGGTTAGCTACCATGATCCTAGTGCGCAGTACAGAAGAGGTTGGGGATCATTGAAAAGAAAGAGATAATTAACCCTTTGTTACAATTGCAGAAGGCTGGGACATCTTGCTAAGGAATGCCTTGGTAGAAGACCTAGTTGTCTCTGTTGTAAGGCTATGGACCATGAAGTGTTGGATTTCCCTAGAATGATCGCTAAGTTTGAAGTAATGAACCTAAGTCAAGAGAACCCTAAGGAAAATCCAAAAAAGGAAGAACCCCAACAAGAATCAGAGAAAGTATGGATACGAATAAAAGAAACTCTAAATGACCACCGACATGTCAACTTACCAGAGATCTTCAAAGAGAAGGAATGCATTGAAGCAAGAATAGGGGACTTCGACATTGATTGTGTTTTGGATGAGGAAACATAGATGAATATTATGCCAGAAAGAACCTGGGAAGCTATAGGAAGCCCTACTATGATCCCTTCACTAAGAGGAATAAGTTTATTCAGGGGAAAGCTAGTAAACCGATGTGGAAAGCTCGCTCGAATACCTATGACTGTCAATGGAACTTCGACAGAAGAAGATTTTGAGATTATTAAATTTGTCTTCAACAAATTTAATAATCTCA
>JASDQU010104206.1:35451-48377 GCA_032191745.1 Picea mariana | reverse complement strand
AAGGAAGAATAAATTCTTTTGATGGTGCTTTCTAAGGTATGTTATTTACAGGTCATCTCACCATTTTCGCTATAAATTTTTTTATATAATGATTCAGACCGTGAAATTCATATGCCATTGAGAAAAAATACTCAAGTATCTGTGGTAAAAAATTCATCTTGTGGGTTGTTGTATTTTGGGAGTTACACTCCGTGGAAAATAGGGTTTGTGGCTAGTCCTGAAACTAGTCAAAAATAGGTGTTTCGGGTAAAAATATCATAACTTATTCATAACAGATCCAAATTCAGTGAGACCAAATGTGTTGGTTAGGGTACAGTCTGTAGTATGTTGTGTAGCAGGTTCAGATGAATTAAACAAATATTTTGTGTGGGGAACGCTCTACAAGTTTGCTATCTAGAATAAGCCAGAATTCAGCAAGGTATGTCATTTTGCTATAACTCCTTTTCTGAGAGGTTCCAAGTAGTGACACCTAGAGGAATTGCATAAAACACACTGAAGAACATTGTATATCAGTTTCAGATCTTTATACATTACAGGTTCAAAGTTATGATTACTTTAAGTTAGGGTTGTTGACTAATCCAAAACTAGGCATGTGCGACTAAAGAAAAGTTTGATGAAAATGTTAGTCTCTTGTTGTTAAAGTTAAGGAAGGTTTGCAGGAATGTGATCATATACACTAGGTATATTGCAAAGCTACAAATCAGATTTGGATGATGAAATTGATGAGGGCTTTTGGTTGAGGTTGGTGCATGGTTGATGCACTTGTTTATGGTACAGGTTGATTACAGGTTGAGGTACAAGTTGATGCATGGTTCAGATTTATTGGTATAGATTTACAATAGTATATTTCACAATGATAGTGTGACAGTGGTTCCATCATTCTACTTCTACTTCAGGGTGGCAGGACGAGACAAGGACATGTGGTTGTAGCCACCTTCCAGTTGTAGCCGGATAACATAGGGGGTTGTAGCCTCCTTCTGGTTATAGCTAGAGAATTGGGGAGTTGGAGCTTCCCTCAGGTTGTATCCTGAGAAACTAGGGGGTTGGAGCCTCCTTCCAGTTGCAGCTGGAAAACAAAGGAAGTTGGTGCTTCCAATGAATGTAATTCTTCAAGACATATAAGAAAAAGCATTATGTGGTTTTCTCTCGATTTGGGTTTCCACGTAAAACACTGGTGTACTATGTATATGTGTGATTGTTTATTTCTTACTGCTCATTCTTGGATAATAATTCTACATTGATATAACATTTGAAGAAAAATGATTATAATTACACTATTACTTATTCACCCCCCCTCTCAGTAATCCAACAATCATTACATTGGACCTCTATGTAACCAGCTCAGAGTTGAATTATCTCTAAGAGAAGTTGTTGTTGGGGGACAAATGTTCATAGTATGATCATCAAACTCACCTTGCGCAATATGGTTGGGTAGGGTAGAGGGAAATATCTACCAAGATTTAGATATTGCTACTAACACATACAAGGTAGTGGCTCATTGGTAGAAGTCGACAAGAACATTGAAAGACATCAAAGTCTTGTATAAAAATTGTTTTAAATGAACTCCACTGTCAATTGTTGGAATCATTGGATGGAATAATGTCCATCAATGTAAATAGTATCATATGGGCATGGTCACCAAAGGAATAAGACAATAATAATAAATGGAAAGGGATTTGAAGCAATTGAGGCACAATGAGAGAAAGTTGAACAGAATAGAGAGAGTGTGATTGATGTCGATGAATGAGACTTTATTTGAACAAAAAACTTCCATACTTGTCATTGAATTTTAATTAGAGTTACATCATGTAGGAACTCATAAATTAGTAGTCGATTTTAATTAATAACTATAATTTTCTTAAAGTAAAACTATTGAAGGTCAATTTCCCTCTTCTCTCCTAGCTGAAGATGCAAGATTTGGTAATAAATTACCCACAATAAAAATAAATAAAAATGTTTGCAATTAAGGTGAGGAAGTTGGTAAAAGGGACTAGATCATAGTTGTCATTTTTTTAAACCTTATTGTATGCTACCTTAACTATTTATGAAAAAGTACAACTCTATAATGTAATGATTGTCATCACTTGTTTTTATTTTGTTGCATCTCTTCGATCTTGATATATTGGCAATGCATGTCATCGTGGTATTATGCATGCAGATACAAACATATAATGTTTTACATTAATCTTGGATTTATATATAATATACATAAAATATTTAAAAAGTTCAAAATATTGAAATCTAAATACACATTGTAGCAATTCGATATTGACACTTTTGTAATTAAAATTGACACTTTTGTAATTAAAATTGACAATTTTGAAAAATCAAAATTGACAATTTTGTATTTCAAATTTCACACTTTTGGATTCAAAATTTTCACTTTTGTAATTAACATTCACACTTTGGGAATCAAAATTATTTGATTATCCTATTTTTGGAATTGAAATTTACACTATCGGAAGCAATATTAAATTTTCATAATCCAAATTGCACTTTAGAAACACGACCATTCAACACTTTTCAAATTAAAATTCATGGTTTCTTAGTCTACATTCTTACTAATCCAAATTTAATGAAATTGGTGTTAAAAGGAAATATTAAGAAATCTTTGTTATAATCTAAACTAATCAAAATAATCATTTCTCCAACAACCTTTTAAATTGATTCAAACATACTTTAAGCTTTATCATTAACAATATTTTCATTTCTCTTTTTAAGCTCTTTTAAATTGATTCAAACAAACTTTAAGCTTTATCATTAACAATATTTCCATTTCTCTTTTTAAGTATATTGATGATATCCTAGTCATTTCAACAAATTTTGATATAAACTTTCTGAAAAAATTAATCATACCAAGGAAAGATTC
The DNA here is from genome assembly GCA_032191745.1 of Picea mariana. Classification (NCBI taxonomy): domain Eukaryota; kingdom Viridiplantae; phylum Streptophyta; class Pinopsida; order Pinales; family Pinaceae; genus Picea; species Picea mariana. The sequence goes on along the minus strand of JASDQU010104206.1, from coordinate 45,508 downwards.
AAAAAAAATCTCATGTCTTAATAATGTAGTCGTGTTTATTTTTTCCACTCTTTCCAAATCAATCTTTAATAATGTAGTGGTGTTTATTTTCTCTCCTCTTTTTACTCTCTCAATAGAGACAATATGACCCTGTATCTTTCCCTATATCATCCCAAAGAAATAATTCTTGAGATTTAAAGATATACTATTTTCCCTTCATCTTTCAAAAACTTTTCTCAAATATACAAGAATATTGATGACCTTCCTTGAAAATATTGTCATATGATCGAGATGGAAATAATTCTTGGGATTTAAAGATATACTATTTTTCTTCCCTGTTTCAAAAACTTTTTGTCAAATATACAAGAATATTGATGACTTTCCTTGAAAATATCGTCATATGATCGAGATATACAACTATAAACTTGTATTTAACATCATCAAAGGCATAATTTATCACCAACATTCATAATCCAAATGGCATCTTAACGTTGGTGAAGTCTCCCCATGCAGTAGTGAAAGTTATGTTATGTTTGTCTTCATGTTCCTTGGATACTAGAAATTGATTGTGGCCCAAAAAAACCTTCGAGCATCGAGTTTCATTTAGATTCAACGACTTCTACAACATCTAATCTATCTTAGGTAAAATAAAACTATCCTTCATAGAATTTCTATTAATATTTTTGAAGTCAACAGATAATCTAATTTCATTAAAAAAAATTTGTGGATGGGAACTAGGTGAGTGGTCCAAGTGGATATTGGTGGTCGTCCACCTTTTCGATTGACTTAACAATTCTTTATTTTCTTGACAGTTTTTCTACTATTTTTTGGGTCCCAAAATTTTGTGGTTGTTTTGAGGTCCTAAACGGTGTTTTTTTGGATATTTGGGGGGCTATGGATTGCCATTGCATACCATGGCCTCAACGAAAAGTTGTAATCCTTGGATAGTTCTTTCCAACGAGCAATTGTGCACTCCAAACGAAGATTATGTGCAAAATTTGCGCCCCTAGGAAGTTGACTTATCAACTAACCACCTCAAGGCCCGCAATACTTTTGAAGTTTTATCTTCTAGGGTTACGGTTTTCATGTTTAGGGTTTTTTCCTCCTTGTTTTTTAGGATTCATGATAAAAGACCATTTTTTAGCCTCTTTGTAATCATCTTTTTGTGAATGAACGTAGTTGATATCTCTTTCTCTTTAGAAATAAGATACCACAATTCTAGCGAGTTTGTGTTTTACAATATTCTTCTACTTTATTCATTAATAGAAATTGGATTCCACTATATTTCTATATTCTAGATACTATATTTTTATGTATATATCATTTCATTCTCAATATAATCTGGACCAATGAGCTACCCAAAATAAGTAATGTCATAAAACTATATTCTTAGCATCAACAAGTTTCTTAGCTTCCTTTTGAATAAAAAGTTTAAAAAAAATTAAAAATTATTTTCTTTTACATAAAAGGCTTAACTTCTACCCTCAAAGATATTTAATACTAAAAAATAATTGTTTCATATGTCTTTAGATCTTCATACTTCCGAGAAAAGACATCTATAAAAGAAAGACATCTCTAAATTCTTGCAACTAACATGAATGTGATTTTATGAAGTAGTTAATGATGTTGAGAGATTTACAAATTCAAATTGGCTTCAATACCCCAATTAAAATCTTCAACTTCATAGAATTATGGTTTAAACGAATGTTTAACAGGAACATTATTGTGATTAAACGACCTTCCCAAAGGAACCGGTCCTTTCGGAAAGTTATTTGTCCTTAATTGGATAACATATTGTCCTCCAATTTTGTCGAGATTATTTACTAGCTATTTTATCATCATTTCCTCCTCATTTACTAAATCAATATTATTATTAATGCTTAAAAATTCAGCAACCATAGCTAGGTATGTTCTAATATGCTCATTATATTCAAACATTTAACGTTATTTCCTTTTATCTAGTGAAGAGGTCATATGCATATAGAGGTCATATGCAAAATTTGAATAGAGTACAAATAGGTGGGTAAGGTTTAGAGGATTTAAAAAGTAGAGACAACGAGAGAAGTTGGTTGATGATTTTGATACCTGGGAACATGAGCTGTTGAACTTCCATTAATTTTGATAAAAATAAAAGGACCTCCCAATTAAATTTTGAAAATGATTTATTTGGAGGTTTTTCATTTTATAAATTTCAGTGTATGTGACTAGATTTGATGACCTCCCAGCTCATAGGTACATAGCTATCAACTCTATTGCAACTTCAAGAACTCGAGCTACTCTTAAATTCCTTTCTCGGGCCCAAATTTTCTTCTCCAACAGAGCTCTCCTATATCTCTCGAACTTGACAAATGATCTCATCCCTTTGAAAAGTTCATAGGAACTTCTCCTTTATTTCATGCAGTCCTTCAATGCCTCTCCCAACATTCACTGGATTGAATTCTACCTAAAATTGGTCGACGTGTTCAATAGTTTCACAACAATGGCGCTTCCTGGCAATCATGTAGGTGCTTCTATTTTTATCCAAGGGATCTGGGGCTGTAGCCATGCAATTATGCAAAGGGTGTGTAGTTTTAACGTCACTCCAAGATGATTAACGAACCTTGATGTGACCTGGAGCTGTGACCAGACGCTAAACGTCGTTGGGTTTTTTTTACTCCTCGTAAGCTATTAGACTCTTCTTTTTGGAGTGTCTCGATGCCCAAACTTACAACATTATGAATACACATACTCCAATGGGTCACTCCGAAGTACTTTAAATCATGACCATTGATTCTTGGCCGATGGATGGTCAGATCACAATCTCGATCGTTTTCCTAATGGATGGTCATTATTCTTTGTAAGAGTGTTGAGGTCAGAGTTAGGTTATACAACAACTTCGATAGGAGGTTCCGACAAACGATGGAGCTTCCTCTCAAATCCTCACCGATGAACGATTAGATTCCATCATCAGAGTATAGGCGTCGGAGTGGAAGTTTGATGGGAGTTTGAAGTGAAGACTTTGCAACACACAGTTCTCTTATTTTTAGGGTCCGATGGCTGATTAACATGAGTCGTTGATCTAGTTTGGATCCTCTCCCATATTTAATCACAGTCGTCAATTTCTAAAATTTTGTAACTTATACAATACATAGAAATGGATCTGACCCTGTGTTTGATCCCTCACCCTTTGATCCAATGGATTTTATTTATCGTTGGGGTGATCCAACAATAACAAATGTGTCATCCTCCACTTGAATTACATTTATTCTTACATATCATGTATGTCGGTCTAATGATCTGACAATCGTCATTTAACTTCAATTCCAAGATTGATCTTTGCCTCGACCTGTAAATAATTCAGGATCGTTTGCTTACACATATAACGAATATGGATCATTGATCCTGAAAGTGATCAATGATCATTGAGCGAATCCCATTCTTCAAGTATTGAATGGGATTAACCTTTAACCTTCTCTAGAGAATTCTCCCAACTTAGACTCTTCCTCCATGATTTCAATAAGTGTTTAAGGAACCTGCACACACAATTTAGGAAGGAATTCTTCACAGTTCAATTATTAGAATCTATGACACTCAATTTTGCAGAGATTTAAAAACACACAACCATAACATAGTTATTTGAATAGATAATTCCATGAACACTCGAAATAGAGTGATTCCACTATTCAATTATACAAATATTGCACATGAGGCCTTTCTCCTTTAATGGCCTTTCACAATCTCACACTCTTTGGCCGGATTCTCTTGTTGGATGGCCACCCCCAATGCCCTTAGGCTTAAAATATTGAACACAAAGACTCTAAAACTATAATTGGTTTAGATCCACAAAATCCTCATTCACCATCCCTAGGATCCTCTAGATTCACAAAATACTCAAGAGATCTATAACTTACCCCTAAGATCTCTCTAAATATTCACAACTCTTGAGATATTCTTTAACAAGATACATCTAGTTACAATCATATATTCTCAACCAAATCTCAACCTTATACATCATTCTAGAATTCCATAAAACATAGGAATTTCAACAATTAAAAAAATTAAATTCAAGACTCCCTCTAGGTCTAGTCAAGCAAGGTTAACTTAGGAGGAAAAATGATCTTGTATTACGATCAAATCTTAGTCTTCTTTTGCTTTTTGACTTTATTTCTTAATTATATTTATGATGTGAAAAATGCTCTTGTATTAAGATCAAATCTTGGTCTTCTTTTGCTTTTTGACTTTATTTCTTAATTATATTTATGATGTGATCTGGTTATCAATTCAAGCTTCAATATAACACACACTAGATTACTTTATGCAGATAAATATTATCAAGTTTTGCTTCACCTAGATGTATCATTTTCTGATTTTGAGCTCACCATAATTTTCTACTCACTAACAACTTTCCGGTGATATAAAATTTTCCTCATTCTAAGTCCTGGACACAAAGATATGGCCCATTTTTTGTACTTTTTGATGACATGGAAAATAAAGTGTCCCTTGATTCCATATGCCATCCGCGTGGAATCCACGTGTAATCTCCATTTCCTAGCCTTTCTATTTTTGTTGTCTAACTTGACGTTGACATAAGAAGCCACATGTAATCTCCATTTCCCAGCCTTTCTATTCTGCGAGGCATCCGGATTTGGCTCTTCTCAAAGTATCCCGGTGTGTAGATTTCCGCAGTTAGCCATAATGTATGAGCTTGAGCTTTCTGGAAAATATGGTGTCAGAAGTTTTGAAACGTCCAACTTTTCGAGTGGACACTCCACCCATCATTAGGGATATTTTTGCGAGGTATCTGGATTCCTCTCTTCTCAAAGTATCCTGGTGTGTATATTTCCACAGTTAATCATAATGTATGAGCTTGATCTTTCTGGAAAATACCATGTTAAAAGTTTTGAAACGTCTAATGTTTCGAGTGGACACTCCACCCATCATCTGAGACTTTTTCAAGTGGACACTCCACCCATCATCATGGAAATTTTCAAGTGGAAACTCCACCCATCATCAAGGACATTTCAAATGTCTGTAATGATGGATGGATTGTCCCCTCGAAACGTTGGACATTTCAAAACTTCTGACATAGTATTTTCTAGAAAGCTCATGTTCCTGATGATGGGTGGAGTGTTCACTCGAAATGTTGGATGTTTAAACACTTCTAACACAATATTTTCCATAAATATCAATCTCTTCTCAAAGTCTCAGATATCTGGATATCCAGAGATGGATCATTTCTCATTTTTCATACCTTTTGGATCCTGGATATCTAGACATTTGACATTTTATTCTCTTAGCCTTTATCCTCCATATGGATCTGGATGTGGAACCTTGATTAATATAACCTCAAAGATATGTGTGCAATGGAACCCTTAGTTGGCATATCTCATCAGGAGTCTGCCAATTGTCCTCCTCTCATAGGTCCCTCTCATTTCCATGTATCCAACCTGTCATCATGCATGGCATTTTCATTAGCATCTGACATGTGTCCTAACTCTTTCTATCTGAATTGGAATTTTTGTGGCATCCCATGTGGTACCGTACCTTTTATATATTACATGCCATCTGGACATCTAGACTCTTCCAAACCCTGGATATCAAGATATTTAGACTTGGAGATCCAGAAGTTTCATTAACTTGCATGTTTACAAATCCTGTATCTTGGATCCTAGATATGGAACCTCAAGCTTAGTGGTGGGAACCTTGTGTTGAGTGTCTTTTCTAGTACCTTCCATTTGTTCTCTATGCACTAGTAACTTTCCTCCTCCATGAACCTGACCTAGCTCTCGAATCAGGCGTGGCTTCCATGTGTCACCATACGTGTCCTGTCCTAGGTGTAATCTAGATCCGAGCATCCAGAGTTACTTTTATTATATTGCAATACTCAATATCCCAGATCCCGGATGACCATGTCATCCTCTAGCTCATCACCTGGTCACCTGCCATTTCACAACCACGACAGATTGGGTTTCCCATTTGGTCTTGCGGTTATCCTACATAACTTCTAGGTCTCGTTGATGTGTGAGCCTATGTGCCATCTACGTGTCATGTCCTAAATTTCATCCGGATCTGGGTCTTTCATTAAGGTTCGTTGCTCTTGGGATGTCGGATGTCAGATATCTTCTCCTCACTGAAATTACAATCTGGTTCCAGGTGTTTCACCCTTGTGACTATTATTATCTCCTGGATGTTCCAGATCCCGAGTATACTACGTGTTAGCATCTGAAAGGTTAACATATGTGTCGTAGTATATACCTCTAGTGACTTTGCACATAAATCATTTGGGGAGGGTTAAACTATATAAACCATTCATGTTTAAAAACTCTAGTGCATGTGGGATAAATCCCCGAGCTCGCAAATCTATGGTCGATATTCACTTGAGGAAATTATCAATGGTTGCCAAATTTAATGAGGGCTCATTGGAAAGCTGATAGCATGAGGAATAATCTAATGAGGGCTTTTCATACCCAATTGATCTTTAATTGCTTTAATTTTAAATATATGTCAATATCTCCTTTGTTTGCTAAAATTATTCATTTAATCATTGTGTTTGATTTTATTTATATTTTTTGGTAGGAAAATAGAGTAAAGGTAGTGCCAGATGTCTAAGCTAAAACACGATTCATAATATGGATGAGATTGAAGGATCTATGATTCTAATTAAACATATATTTTGGAGTGGATTTGAAGGAATATATTTTTTTATCTGAAAGAGAGATAAAAAAATAGAATATTTTGTTACATAATCTAAGTAATTCCCTTTTTAGAGGAATTGAGTGGAAGAAGATAATGAACTCGAATTGTTGAAGCAAATGGGATTCTAAAAGTAGAACTTTTCTTCTAAGCAAAGGGGGACTAGACGTTTGGAGAAAGAACACACTATCATGGAAATTTTGAGGAAATTTCAGTCGTTGGGATTCATGATGAAAGAATTTAGGCGCTATATTGGCTAGACTACTCTGCTAAAGTCTAGAGAATTTTATTTTGGGTGAAGGAAAATTTCTCTTGTAATGTAACTAGACTATTATGTTCTTTGCAAGAATTTTTTGTTGTTTATCTTGAGGATCTGTAATTGAATTTTGTATACTATTGTCAAAATCTAATAATGGATCTAAAGGATGGTGATTAATGGAAGGGCATTTCCATTGTAGTAAACAGACTATTCTTTTGTTACTTTGTGAATGTTTTATGTTATTTCATTTCTAGTGATTGAAACTGTTTTCATGTATGGAATTGTAATATCTTATATTCTTTTCATTGATTACATTAGATGTTGGAATGTTGATGTAATCTTCTACAAGTTATGTTATGTATTTGTGCTTAATAATTACTTTAACGATGAACTATTTATTGTTTAAAGTAATTATTATTTCTCTTGAGCATCTATATTTTCTCTTAATTAGGATAGGAAATTAGACTAGGATAAATTAGTTTACATTTGATTAGATTAATGATTTAATTGGATTGGCTTTAGAGTCGATTTCAAAACTGTTTGGTGGAAACCAAGCCCACATATCGGTGGACATCACCATACCAAACAAGGATAGGCCTAATTGGGGCCTTGATCATTTTCTTTAGCAAGATCCATCAAAAAACATATTCTATAGGGTAGTAGGGTCATGTTTCTCTTATTCATTTAACTGATTGCTCAATTTATGTAGTGAGTGTAGAATTTAGGCCAAGAACATCATTGTCGACTCCATGTATTGTATATAGAGTGTAATCGGATGGATTAGAAGGATAATTGAGAGTATATGTCATCTTAAGTTCCCTATAATATATAATATATAATATCATTATCACACTATTGATTGATATAGGCTGGCATTCCCAACTACATAGTTGAAAAATGTAGACCTTAGGTCAAATAAATGAGTTTTATTTGGAAATGTCAAATGATATGATATGACCCCAAGGGGGGAATATATTGGGTTTAGTGTATTTGTAATGGGGTAAATGTATGTGTAATAGGGGTTGGCCTAATAAAAGTCCCACATTTGCAATGAGTGAAAAATAGGTATATATAGAGATTAATATAGTCATTAGGGACAGAGGAACATATCATTTAGATAATGGGTGTATTGGGGTTAATCAGAGGAGGTTTACCTATTCTTAAAGGATGATTTATTGTGTAATTCATCTCTATTATATCTTTGAATTGTGATCCATATTCAAATATTGTGTGCATTATGTGTACTCTGGCTTATTAGAATAATTTAAGGATTTGGTATCATAGTGGATAATCCTTGGGTTTTTCTTCTTCAAACAAGGCATCTTTATATTGGCGATGTGGTAGTCCATACAAGTTCACTCTCTTGAAATAAGGTAAAATATAAAGTTTTCGAAATGTGAGTATAACTTTCACTTGGAAGGTCCAAATTGAAAGGGACTATTGTGATCTTGAAGATACATCTTAGAGTACATTGTATAAAAAATTCAAAAACATGGGAATATAAGTGGTGAAGTTTTAACAGGTTGAAGGTCATCTAGCATCATAGTCTCCAAATTAGGTTTTTAAAAGGTATGTTAACTTAAAATTAGAATAATTTTTGACTAGGATGTCATATTGAGGTGATTCATAATTCATTGGAAATATAAAACATGGGAGAATATATTGGAAAAATGATAAAACTATTTGGGATTATTATTGTTAATATAGAAAGGATGAAAGTTGAGGGCTTTCGTTAGACCTCAATTAATATTCTATGGCAATACATACATTTAGTGGAGATGAAAAGGAAAGTGATCCTATGGAATGGTTGAGGATGGTAAAGGAAAATGATATAAATCCTTTTGGGGTAGGTTTTGTTTTTGGGGTGGAACTTCTAAGTGGTGGAAAATCCTTTATGAAGATATTAGACTCTTAGATGCCACATGAGAAGAATTTTAAGAAATGGAGGTAATGAATAAAATTCAAGATGAATTAAATGAAGTTAAAGAAATAATTTTCAAAAATTATGTAGAAGGATAATGAAGAGATAAAAGAAGATAGTATAAATAAGGTGATGAGTTTTCCAATATGCAATCCATTAATAAGCATTGATTATGGAGTTTCAAAAATTAAAACAAGAAAAGATTAGCAAAGCAAAGTGAGAAAAGGATGATTTAAGGAAAGCACTGAAAAATATAGACGAAGAAATCAAAAGGTTGTGTCATCATAAGAAATACCTACTTAACGATGTTAAGAATATGAAAAAGCGTCTGTAAGCATTTCAACCAAAGACTAGGATGAAGATATTACTAGAAAAGTTGTATAGAATACTACCCAAATAATTGAAGAGGAGATTTGCAACAAGGTTGAAGAAGCCTTAAATAATGGTGAGGTAAATTCAGAAATGCAATCTATGATTGAAGAAGGATGGAATAATTTGATGGATGGAATCATATTACAACTTCAAAAGGAGAAGGAAGACAAGATTCAATAAGGTTACTGGAAAATACTTGAAGTTCAACTCCAACTTGAGGATGTACATGAAAAATATGATGGTATTATCTCAAAAGATAGAGTAATCAAAAACCAAGCACAGAGGATAGAGGATTCCATTGTCTCTTAAAATAATGTCGATAACACAGATGTGTAGAATGAAGAAAAACCATCAAAGGTGAAACCAAATCGACACCCTCATGACCAAGAAAGTTTGCAAGAAAGACAAGAAGATTTATATCAGCATTACCATGGAAGAAGATGGAATAATCAATGATATTCATGGAACAAGGAATCATATAATCAATATTTGAAAAGATACTATAAGGGACCAACAAATGCAACAAATTGGATAAGTTACAACAATAACACGTGGAATCAAAGGAAATAAATTTATGCAACAACCAACTATCAAGGATTAAGACCAAAAATAATTAGATTTGGATGAATGGATCGTCATTAGTGGCAACAAGAGAGAAGAAATATAATGAAATACTATTACTTGCTTTCATCACATGTAAAACCCTTAATTACAAAGCTTTGAGGACAAAGATTTTCGAATGAGGGTACTATGATATGACCCCAAGGGAGGCATATATGAGTTTTAATGTATATTTAATGGGGTAAGTGTATATGTAATAGGGGTTGGATGCCTAATAAAGGACCCGCACTTGT
>JASDQU010104206.1:0-19631 GCA_032191745.1 Picea mariana | reverse complement strand
AGACAAAACATATTGGCAATCCCTAGAACAAATCAACCGCCTATCATAGGTCCTCCTAGGCATCACACCTACTAAAAAATAAATTCATAAAAATATCCATGTAGTAGATCTATCACTTATCACATGTAAAACATATTCTCATCACAAGAGAAACTAGTGTTACAACCGATCAAAACATTTTATGGGTGGAAGTACTCATCTTAGGCACACTAAGGTTTCACCACCCAACAAACTCTCCTAGGTCCAATAACTAAAATATCGATTCCCTCTTCACCAAGAGAGCGATCTCAGTCAAAATATCTCTAATACCATGTAGAAATTTCATAATTTTGATTATTAATGAAAATTATGAAATTTCACCTTACGCTAGAGGTTTCCTTGAGCCAATCCCTATGAATATTTATCCTTAGAAATGATCTAAAATATAAATTACAGTAGCAAAAAATTAGACGATATTTCAATTCACTATAATCTCAATCCGCTATGTGATTTGAGAGTTATGATACCAAACATATGACAACAAGTTTCAACCTTTAGGGCACACTTTCCAAACATGAAATCAAATCTAGAATCACTAAATTAATGCAGATTTATAGTAGTAAATATGTCCTATTATCTCCCATACTAATGTTAAATCACTTAACAATTACAACCTTACTTATGTCAAATCAACATGACAAACTAGTGTTGGAAATTACCAAACCAATAAGATAATGAATGTTGAAAATCAAATATGCAATTAAGACAATTTTGGATAGCTAGAAACTTCATATTTATGTATGAAGATGAAGTACATGTACATACCATAGCCTCATCCCAAGGCTAGTACAATCTTCTAACTCTACAAAACCGTAGCTATGGAAAACCATGAAAAACCTGAGCTCCGCCAAAGATCCTCCACAATAGTATCATGTGAGAAAAACCCCTTGGCTCTAAGAAAGACATCTCCTCTCTCCTCTTTAACAAGTACCACTTAATGTTTAATCACAAAACCTAATCTCCAAGTCTCCAAGGAATGAAACCCCAAACGTAGTATTCAATATGCTCGAAATGTTCCAAGAAACCCTAGTGCCTCCCAGACAAGAAAGATAATGTACAAAGAATAAAATCCAAGAGAGAGAGAGACCAAATTTCTCTTTGCAGCACATCCTTCCTAAGGTTTCCTCATGAAACCATAATGCTCCATCTCTAAACACAAGATGAACAACAATGAGTGAAAAAAAGGACTTTATCCTTCCTCTATATATATATATGAGAGATAACGAAGGCCAACAATAGACAAGTGGACCTCAATCCTTACAAACACCCTTAGACTATAAACAAGTATGTCCACACATGTGAATCACTACACTCCAAAGGTACACATGTTAAGCTCTAAAGTGATGTCATACAAAATCAAGGCTCCAAGTTGATGTTGTTATAGAAGATGTATCTATGTTGCTTTGCTAAAAGCCGGCATGGACTCCATCTCTTCTCCTAATCCATGTGCTCCTCCGAGTCCACTCCACCTACATGATCACTACAATAACCTAGGTATCCCCAAGTCAATTCCAAAACTCCAAAAATATAAACAAATAAGCATTTGATTTTTTCTAGTAACACTTTGATTCTTCAAAGCTATTATGCTATAGATAGTGGACATAAATTTCACCTTTAATATATAGCAAAATATTTTTTTGATTTTTTTTTGTTTACTAGTATATGAGTTGGATTTTTTTGGGTGTTTCCTTTCAACTATTATGAATTTCAAATTTTGGTCGTCTTACAAAATGAAATCCTCAAAATCCAACTAGGCTTGCTAAATTTGACATATTGATTGTTATTTAAAAAATAATATCAATTAATATTTAAATGATTTCATTTTAATAAAAAGATGAAAGAAGAAATGAATGAATATCTAATATTGAGATGAGAAATATATATATATGTATCGAAATAATAATAATAATTCCCCCGGATGGGATGCTAGGGAAGCGAATAGTTGTCAATCCTGGACCAAACCAACACGTGGTCAACTCTTGCACAATTTAGACGGAAATGACAGATCACACGCGGGTGGAGGAGGCGAAGGACAATGGTTTGAATGTTGAGTATATGGATTATCAATGCAGTGTTTAATAAAGTTACGACGAGTACTCTTCACCTCATCAACGCGCACTTCCACTCCAATATGACTTCGTCCAATTGTAAACCCCATCATTCTATAACATGAATATTAGAAATCTAGAAGTGCTCATTGGCATCACCACTTTAGTTAGAATTCAAAATCTTGCTCAAATTCTTTGGACAACTGACTTATGTCATTGATGTTGGTCTACTTTCCCTAGTAACAAGCCAATAGCTTAGTGGATTTTGTACAATTTATCCTTTACTGTGATAAATATAAATAGAATTGTTTACTCACCAAAAATAATAATGAAAAAAATAATTATAATAAATATCAATTGTTATTTTTATTAATTATAATTTTATATTTTTATTAACATTTGTAAAAATTAATATATATTTTTCAAATTTAATTAAATTTATAAAAAAAAATATTCATAAAAATATACATCTATCAATATCCATGGCCACCAATACATTAATAATATGTGTGTGTGTATTGTGTGTGTGTCTTTTTTTTTTTTCTCGAAAAAAGTCGTAATTCTATTCATCTGGAGAGAACCAAATTACATTATGTAGGTGCATTTAGCACAACCCAAGTATGGGTAGAAAGATCACAAGGGGAAAAAAAATTGGTTGGGACGCCATAAAGTAAAAAGAAGAAGCAAGAACTAGATAATAAACCCCAATTGGGCCGGAAAAAACCCCAGACTAGAGAGTCTGTAACAGGAAAGACCCAAAATATGCAATCCCAAACAACCCAAGTGGCCGGAAGGACTGGGTCAGAGAGGTATGACCTCAGATCAACAAGACCAGAGAACAACCACATCGATGGAGACCTCGACCAACATGAGACCAAAAATTGCACGCCCTCTCAATAGGACCTCAAAGTGCCACTCGGCAAAACACTGCACGCCCAAGACAGGACCTCAAAGCTCTAGCACAACCCATGACAGATGGAGGAGAGGAGACGTCAGTAGCCACCAATAGGATCCATATCTGAGCATACATCAAACCCTGAACAACCAAAAAAACCCGAGAGAGGAACCGCATACCACACCTCGAAACAACAGAGCTGGAACTGCCAGCCTCACTTCGAAACAACATATATGGGAAAAGGAACCCAGGCAGTGGCCCCATAGATGCACCCATCAACAAACTACATCCCAGAACGGAAGAACCAATCATTGTGATCGCATTACCACTGAAAGAGGGACGAATCTGGGCACACAACTCCATCTGAGCAAGTGTAAGGCCGGAGGAGAAGACGCAACATCACCAGGAGAGCAACTACTAGAAGCTACTAACCGTCGCCATCCACCAGAGAGAGCCCAAGCTTTGCATGAAGAACAGACATCAAGAAGGAAGGTTTCGCCCCACATGAAAAAACCGGAAAAAAAAACCCTAAAAAAAACAAGAAAATAATATCAGAGAAAATGTATCTTTGGAACGAAGGAATCCACAGGAGATACCACACCCAAGCAACAAGCGAGAAACACAAAAAATCTGCGGCTAGAAAAACCCTAACCACAGAGCCCTGACTCTTTTCAATTTGCACCTTTCAATAAATATATATATATATATGAAAGAGAAGCTCATTGAGTGAACGAACAAGTCAACACACAATTTCCTAAGATAAAGCAATACAATTTGCAAACATGTCTCCATAATTATTGACAAAAGAATAAGTAGAAAATGATTCGCCATTAAATAAGTGGAAAAAGGTTCGCCATAGCATGTATAATCTAGATTATTTTGTAATCTTAATTTTCATTATTCTAAAACAATTATCTAGATTATTTTGTAATTTTATTTTTTAATTGAAAAAAATTAATTTTATATATATATTAAAGCGATTATGTAATGGAGAAAAACTATTGTACAGATTTTTGTTTACAAAATAATTACTAATTTAAGATTTACATGTATATATACTTGTATCATTGTGTGAAAATAAAAATGTAATTATTTAAAATAATTTATTAGTGGTTTATAAGGAATAGATTTATAATACTACTATATAATGAATTTAAGTATTGGGTCATGAATTTAAGATTTATTTAAGAAAAATGTGTTTTTAATCAATTAAAAATAATTTAAGATTATACTTTAAAATTAAAAGATAATTTTAACTTAAATAATATTTGCAATAAGGTTAACATTTTATATTATTATCATTGAGAATGTACTTACATAATCATGTGAATGTCAATTTCTATGTTTTTTTAGCATATAAATACAATTTAAAAAAAATTGAAGTAATCTCTTACTTTTTAAAGATTTGATAAATCAATTTGTCTCAATAAACATTAATCATCATCATTATTATCAATATATAATATTAATATATACATAAAACTAAATAAAATCTAAATATTATATTAATTATATAAAATTATATTTACAAAATAATAATATACACAAAACTAAATAAAATCTAAATATTATGTTTAATATTATATTTCAGCAAAAAAATCTTTCGAAATTTCATTATTTTCAATATTTTATTTGTCTTTTCAAAATTTCATTATTTTGAATATTATATTTGTACTTTCAAAATAGTTTACTATTTTAATATTTTATTTGTCCTTAAATCTTTCAAAATTTCATTATTTTAAATATTTTATTTATCTTTTAAAAATTTTATTATTTTAAATATTATATTTGAATTTTCAAAATTTTACTATTTTGAATATTTTATTTGTCCTTTCCAATATTGATGCGGGAACCTAAACAACCTTGATATTTACACCAACATATATTTAACCATATATATATACCACAACCAACATACCACATACCACAACCTTGATACCATATATATATACTATATACCACATACCATATATTTAACCATATATATATACCACATACCACAACCAACATACCACATACCACAACCTTGGCATTTAACCATATATATATACCACATACCACCTATATATTTAACCATATATATACCACTGAGTAACAAATTGTATATTGCAAAAACCATATCATTTCTAAGCCACCTTTCATGGTCAAAAGGACATATTTTTGTCGTTTGCATATCCTACTCCCTGCATTTATTACTTACTTTCACTGTCAAAGACATTTTTGTCGTTTGCATTTCCCACTGCCGTGCACCTACGAAAAAATCTTCCCAATTTTATTATTTCCAATGTTTTGTTTGTCTTTTCCATTACTTCATTTATTTTGTCTGTTCATCCATACTATACACGTGTATGCCTTTCAACGTACACAAATCTACATTTTTTTCATAAGAATAATTGTTCAAATTGTACTCTTTCTTTCAATCTGGCCATGGTTTTCTATAAATTTTTAATGTTTTTATCAATCTATTTGCAAATTTTTCTCTTAATCTCGGTAAGATGTAAAACTAACAAATGCATGTAATTTTTATTTTATTTTATTTTATTATTAATGTAATTTTTTTCATTTAATTTGGATTGGTGTATAGCTAGATTTTAGTTTAACTGTTTTATGTTTTGACATTTTTCAGGGGATATTTTTTTGTTTACTTTTGTTCTTAATCTTGAGAGAATTTGTTGGATCTGTAAATTTGAGTGATTAAAAATGTATAATCTAAATCCTTGATAAGTTTTTCAACATGTTAAATCTATTTATACATTCAAAAATATAATTTAAATAATAAAAAATTGTGATTTCATTCAAATTTATGTTACCAAATTTCAGTAAAAAAAATATATATATATATAAAACAATTAAACAAAATCACAACTAATAAATACATCTAATATTTCCACATTCATTAAAGTGTAATGAAAAGATATAAAATAAAACATAAATGGAATAGAGATATAGGAAATATAACCTTGCTTAAAATTTCTCATAAAATCTAGTGTGCAACTACATTAGAGTTTTGCCCTTACTATACCCAAAAATAAAAGAAAAAGATCTTTGAGATGTAAACTTTTGCTATAATAATAATTTGTATTTTTATTAATTTTAATTTTTTAAATATTTAATAAATTTAAAACTAAAAAAATTAATAATATGTATTTATAAATTATTTTATTATTATAATTATTGTAATTTTTTAATTTTAACTTTATATAATAATTTATTATGAATTGAATGGTAAAACATATTTTTGTAGAAAAATTAACAAAATATAAATGTATAGCATGATTATTCATATGTACTCTTTTAGCATGATTACTCATATGTACCCTTTGAAAAAGTCAAGTAGATTGTAGCAAAAGAGGGAGCTTTCCAGTACCAACTCCATTGTGTCTTTCATCGAATTCTTCAACCCTTCCTTCAACTCAGGCCATTGTTTAAGCTCTTTAACATATTGCAACCCTTCCTTCAACTTAGGCCATTGTTTAAGCTCTTTAACATATTCTATATTCATTCATATTGATACATTGTTTACAATACAATATACATATAGGAGCCAACGACATCCAAAACCCTAACCCAATGGCTTGGAATAGTCAGCAACCCTAATTCCTTAACAGGAAATAGAAAACCATCGGCAAAAAACCATGTGCCAAAAAACCACCCAAAAATGTGACATTATTACTCGTGCAAAGAATATAACACATACCCAACACTCTCCCACTTGTTGTTTTCTTTGCATTCAGGGGGTTACAAGGTTACATAGTCAACAATCTAGGGCATAAATGCCCATGGATCCTCTACACCAAGAGAACTTCTCAGTGCTCACAGATTTTGTTAATGAATCTGCAACATTCTTCAAAGTGTCCACCTTCATCAACAACACTTTCTTCTCTTCAACCATGTCTCTCACAAAGTGATATTGAATATCAATATGCTTTGTCGTTGAATGATAAGCCAGGTTCTTCGCCAGAAAAATTGCACTCTGACTATCACAATCTATCCTTACAGCTTGTTGTACCAACCCAATACCTGAACACAATCTTTGTAACCATACTACTTCCTTACTTGAATGAGTGGTTGCCATGTATTCAGCGTTTGTAGTTGAAAGTGCCACTACAGTCTGTATTTTTCTCATCCAACTTATTGCTGCTCCAAATAGGTTAAACACATACCCACTTGTAGATCTCCTATGATCCAGATCTCCAGCCCATTATGCATCCACAAAGCCATGTATATCCACCACTCTGTCCAATCTCGGTCTTCCTTGGTAGCACAATCCATAACTAGCAATGCCACACAAATAACCTGAAAACCCCTTTTACTGTGTCCAATGCTCCTTCCATAGTTTTGACATATACCTGCTCAAAACTCCCTCTGCATGTGCAATGTACGGTCTATTACAGACCATTTCATACATCAAATTGCCAACTACACTCGCATATGGAACACGAGACATGTCCTCCTCCTCTTCATGTGTCTTGGGACACTGATCCGCAAATAAATTTACACCGACAGGAATAGGAACCTTGACTGGTTTACATTCCTGCATATTAAACCTCTGTAATATTGTCTCGACATATTTTCTCTAATTTCACCAGAGTTTCCTCTTTTTCCGATCTCTTTTAATTTCCATGCGCAAAATGAAATTTGAAGCACTGAGATCCTTCATGTAAAATTTAGAGGACAACTGAGTTTTCACATCTTGAATAATCTCCTTGTTGTTTCCTATCAGCAACATGTCATCCACATACAAGACCAAATAAATCAAATGATCACCAACAAATTAAAAATTTACACAGTGATCCTCTTTGCTTCTTGTGAAGCCAAGTCCCAGCACATAAGTATCAAATTTTTGATACCACATCCTTGGTGATTGTTTTAAACCATACAGAGACTTTTTCAGCTTGCATACCAGCTCCTTCTTTCCCTTCACAGCATAACCTTTTGGTTGCTTCATATAGATTTCTTCTTCCAGATCCCCATGTAAGAATGTTGTCTTCACATCCATCCGTTCTACTTCAAAATCAAATGTAGCAATAGATAAAAAAAAATCTTATAGAGGTAAAATTGGCAACAGGAGAAAAAATCTCACCAAAATCAATTCCCTCAACCTAGAAATAACCCTTTGCTACTAACCGAGCTTTATATTTCTCCACTTTTCCTTCTGCATTCAACTTCTTTTTAAATACTCATTTTATGCCAATGGGCTTTCTTCCAGTCGACAACTCCATTAGATCCCAAGCCTCATTTTTATCCAAGGTTGTCATTTCTTCGTCCATGGATTTTTTCCAGAGATTTTCATCCTCTGAATCCACTGCCTCCTTGACATTTCTAGGATCATCATCAATTATAGACAAAGAAAAATCTGAACGGAAATCAGATGGAGTATACCTTTCTGGTAACCTTCTTTCTCGAACCGATCTCCTCAATACTGTAGTATGAGGATCTTCTTCTTCTGATTCATGTTCTTTTGTAGAGTCGGATTCATCATCCTTTAAATAAAACTCTATTTTCTCTGGTTCTTCCTTACTTGGTAGGACTTCTTGTTTAACAACATCCTTCATCTCTCTAAATACCACATCTCAGCTATACACCACCTTCTTAGTTTCTGGGTTCCAAATCTTATAACCTTTGAGACCATCTTTAAATCCAATAAAGATACATTTTTCATCCTACTTATCTATCTTACTCATGTTTTCCTTTGGAACATGAACATATGCATCACAACCAAATACCTTGAGATGTGTGAGAGAAGGTTTCTTACCAGTCCATACCTCTTGTGGAGTCTTGTCATCTAGCGATGATGAGGGTGATATGTTGACCATGCAACATGCATTACCCATTACCTCTGCCCAGAATTCTTTCCCTAACCCGACACCACTGAGCATGCACCTTTCTTTTTCCATCAGCGTCCTGTTCATCCTTTCTGCAATTCCATTCTGCTAAGGTGTATATGGAGTAGTCTTCTGTTTTTCTATACTGCACTTCTTACATAATTATTCAAATTCATTCTCGCAGAACTCTCCGCCATTATCTGTCCTCGACACCTTAATTCTTTTCTCTGTTTGATTCTCAACAAGAGCCTTAAACTCTTTAAACATGTCAAAGACTTCAGATTTCTTCCTAAGGAAATATATCCAAGTATTCCTCGAGAAGTCACCTATAAATTAGACATAGTACACAGATTTTCCCAATGATGGGACCGACACAGGTCCAAAAACATCACTGTGAACTAGCTGTAAAATTCCTTCTTCCCTCATTGCACCAGAAGGGAATCTTACCCGATTCTGCTTCCCATATACACAATGTTCATAGAAATCAAAATCCAGAGAGTAGTTAGACATACCTTCAACCATACCTTTACCGTGTAATAGTTGAAGACCCTTCTCTCCGATATGCCCCAGTCTTTGATGCCACAGCATAACCTTTTCTCCAGAGACTGTAGGAGTTATTTCTTATTCAACTCCAATGTCAGGAACAATGGAACTTACACCCATCACTAATAGTGCTTCCTTGCAACTTATATAGAGTTCCAAACCAAAATCCCTTCAACAACACCATTGCTCCTCGAACCATCCTGCAGGTTTCCTTTTCAAATATTGTGTTTACCCTTGCATTGTCTATTTTTCTTACAGAAATCAAATTTCTGGCCAAACCTGGGATGTGCAGAACACCAAGCAGTGTTCTAATCCTTCCATCTATGAGCCTCAACTTGATTTTTCCTAGACCTATGATTTTGGTTTTCAAGTCATCACGTAGGAAAAAATTATCTCCATCATACCTTTCATATTCACAGAACCACTCCCTATGGGGATTCATATGAAAGGATGCACCTGAGTCAGCCAACCATGCCTCATGATCTGCATGTGTGCTTGAAGAAGCCAAGTACACATCCCCTCCTTCTTCCTTGGAGGTATTTTGTTATGTAGAAGGATATTCTTCAGATCCCTTCTTTTTCTCAACTTTGGATCTACACTGCTTCTTGTAGTGCCCTTCTTTTCCACATCTCCAACATACCTTTACAAAATTTACGGGAGATTTAGATCTACCCTTAGACTTAGATCTACCACTTGAGAACTTAGATCTATTTCTTTCCTGGGAACGTCCTCTTATAAATAATGCATATGCTATCTGTCCTTCCATATTCTTTCGTCTCATCTCCTCCGACAACAAGAATGATACCACTTCATCAAACTTCAAAAAAGTTGTATTACTACCTATGGCCACAACCAGACTATCCCACAAGTCTGGTAAAGAACACAGTAAACTGATACATTTATCTTCATCTGAAATTTTAATCTCAACAGGTACTAACTAACTTACCACAGTATTGAAGATGTTCGTATTCTCTGCCACCGAGTCTCCATCTCTCATCCTCATGTTATACAACTTCTTTCTCATGAATAGTTTATTTACTAAGGACTTAGATTGATACAACTTCCCCAACTTATCCCATAAATCCTTGGTTGTAGCTTCCTCTAACACATTCAGTAATACTGAATCTGAGAGACACAGTCAGATTGTTCTCTTTGCCTTTCGATCCAACTTTTTCCAGTCATCTGCTAAAGTTCCTGTAGGTGCAATACCTGGATCTACCGCTATCCACTGATCTATGTCCACCAACAGATCTTCTATCTTGAGCTTCCACAACTCAAAACTTTGCCCATTAAACTTATTCACCTCCATCTTCAAATTACTTGCCATTTCTTTTCACTTGAAAAATCAATACCACAGATCTCCCACTATAACAAGGCTTATTATAGTCCCGAGCCAAACCCTTGACCATAAAGGTGTCCCCCTTAAGCCAACAAAGCTCTGATACCAAATGTAGATTTTAACCTTGTACAATATTTACTGCAAATAGATTTTCAGTAAAAGAACAGAAAATATACAATGGCAAATACAAACATTACACAGAGATTTTTCCCCTGGAAATCCAAACCGGGAAAACCAACATATTCTATATTCATTCATAGTGATACATTGTTTACAATACAATATACATATAGGAGCCAGCGGCATCCAAAACCCTAACCCAATGACTTGGATTAGTCAACAACCCTAATTCCTTAACCGGAAATAGAAAACCATCGGCAAAAAACCATGTGCCGAAAAACCGCCCAAAAATGCGACACTAATACTTGTGCAAAGAATATAACACATACCCAACATCATGGAAGCAAAATTGTACTTATCAAATTTCATTGCTTCATTTTCAATAATTGTTGCACCACCTCACGTTGTAATAGAAAAAGGGAATATCTCTCATTGAGGTAAGAAACAACATAGGTATTTTGATCATTTGAAGAAAAAATGAATCCAACACCAATCTTGGCAATGCCTAATTTGTAGCAAGAATTTTCGATCAAGACTAATGCAAGTTGGTATGCTATGGGAGGAGTGCTTATGCAAGGAGGGAGACCGGTGTGCTACAATTATAATTTGTTTCACATAGTGGTATTAAACTACCCTACATATGCCAAGGAATTATATGCCCTTGTACAAGTAGTGAAGAAACAAAATAACTATCTCTCCGGAAACAAGATCATGATTTACACTCACCACCAACCACTCCAATATTTCTAGAGTCATACCAAATTGTAGAGCATTAAAAGTGGAGTGTAGAAATTCCATATAGTCATCAAAGACAAGAAAGGTATCACAAACAAAATTGTAAATTTGTTGTCAAAATTACCTCTACATAAAATTGCAATTATGGGGACGATAATGCAGCTTGAAGCTTTCACCTGGGAAATTTTAGGAGATGAGTGTGCAAGTGACATTAATTTTGGAGACACCTTTCAGTAATTGGAAAGATAATAGTTTCTAATTCAAAATAAGAATACCATCTTCGACATGGGTTACTTTACAATCTTGACAACTTGTGCATACCATGAGAGAGAAGAATCTAGTGGATAAGAGAAGCTCATACTTCTAGAATTGTTGGACATTTTGGATTTAGAAAGACTATGGAAAACCTATAGAGGTATGTGTATCGGATTAAGATATAAGAACATTATTCTAGGTATATATGAGTGCATGTTCTCTATAACACTAGAAAACCAAGGAATAGGAAACTTGGGTTGTATTTTCCATTACTGGTTCCGAGTTGAACTTGGGAAATTATCTCTATGGATTTTGTGGGAGGCTTACCAATGTCCAGGAGAGGCCATGATTACTTCTAGGTGGTTGTGGACCATTTTAGCAATATGTGCATGCACATACCTTGTAAGAAGACCATTAAAGGACCTGAAGCAACTGTGTTATTCTTCTCACAAGTATGGGTACATTTTGGATTACCTTGTTCAATCATGTCTAGTCAAGATACAAGATTTTTGGGTAAGTTTTGGACAACCTTATGGGAAATAATGACTATTAAAATGAAGCATTCAACTGCATTCCATCCTCAAATTGATGGGAATACCAAAGGAGTCAATAGAACTTTGGCATAATTGTTGAGAGTCTACAACAAGAAACATTCAAAGAGTCCCCCAAATGAAAATTTGACCTATATTCAACACTCTTATAACATAACAATACATTCCTTCACCCAAAAATTCCCTTTTGAATCTTGTTATGGATATTTTCCACCTCCACCTTTTAAAGTGGTTTATGGACAACATAATTAAGATAAATATGAAGAGCGGGAAGAGGAAAATAAGGTAGGAAAATCCATATATAGAATTAGAAAAATCCACCTGAAGGTGATGAAGTAGCTAGAGAAGAATCATGAGATGTATAACGTCAACATGACTAGCATAGGATGGATCATAAATTTTGTGTTGGATACAAAGTTTGGCTCTATCTTAATAAAGAACACATCTAATGGGGAATGAAAAAGTTAAATCCTATGAGGTATGGACGATTTTAAATTATTGAACAAGTCAATGATGATGAATTGAAGTAAATACCTACCACCAATACCATATATGTGGATATATTCAGTGAAAAATGGATAGAGCATACACTTGTTTGAACCATCCTTGTTCGACAAAGATGAAGATTAACAATTCCTTCCTAGATTCGAAGACTTGGCATTGATTGAATTAACATATTCGGAGGAGGATACAATATTGCAAAACAAGGTTTGGGATAATCAAAGAGGGTAGATAGAATTATGACAAATTGGTTTGAAAGGACAGTCACCAAGGAGAGAAAAATGGTATGAAAGAAGTAAAGATATAGAAGTGTCTCCTTATCTATCATTCATAGGTTTTGGAGACCAAAAGCCTCCCATTAAGAGGTGCGATATGAGAATATCATCAACTAAGAGAAATGGCTTGACTTGAAAAAGAAAAAATGATCATAAACAAATTGGCAAGGGTATTAATTGACCTACAAACCCAATAAAATTGACCAGCTAAAGAAATGAGTTGACGAGGTTGCATGGAATTGACAAAGAGAATGTCTAAAGTTTATTTTAACGAAATATATGGAATAGAAAGAAATGAAGTCGACTAGAATAATAAATCGACTAGAGACTATTTGAAGGAAAATCAATGCATATAAGGGAAGTGTCACAACCACCCTAATGGAACAAAAGGTTGAACTCTAGCAAGCAAGGTGGATTGTGAAGTACGTCCATCGATTTTGATTGAAGAAACACTATTTGACTAGAATCAGTGTTCCAACCAACTAAAAGCATGAAGTAAATATGGCAAGACTCAATCATTTGACCAGTAGCATGGAGGAAGCGAGATCTAAGTCACTTCTCAAAGGGACTATCTAACCATATGGGGCATTGCATAGTACACGAAAGAACCATTTTGGCTAAGAAAGCAGTTATGGTATTTTCAACTTTCCATATGATATCTTGTTGATTGAGTAATTGGCCACCTTCCTAAGAGAGATTATATAAAGGACAGTTGGAGAAGAAAGAGGGGGTCGTTATTCATTATTCAAAGTCAAAGAGCAAGAAGGATTTGTTCCAATTCAGTGAAGAAGACCTGAAGATCATTTGACATCGCTATACATGATGGAGAAGTACCTACTAGTCAACTACTAGAGCATCCATCTTTCCTTGAGAGTAAGCAAGAAGGAGGAAACATTGATCTCAATAGAATATTAGAAAATCATTGTTGAAGTAAGAAGTATAAAAGAGGCAGATTCACTATATGTATGTAAAAGTATTCGACATTATAGTATAAGCTCTTCAAACCCTTCGTAGTGTATAAATTTCACCCTAAAAATAAAGAAGTCAAACAAGAAATTTTTAGAGTTTTCCCAAGATAGATTTCTTCAGGATAAATCATTGTGTTCATGTACATGTGAAATTGCAATTTTCTTTTATTTGTTACTCTATTTGAATGTTCAATCCATTTAAACAGCATAATGAATTGATTAAAAAAAAACAAAACAAATTAATATAAAAATTGTATTGGTAAATCCACTTGGTCATAAAGTGATAGATTAAAGATTCACAAGAATGCACAAAAAAAACCTTTTCAAAAAACAAATGATTTTGTAAACTTGAAAGAATTGAAATCTAATAAAAAAATACTAAGATAATTTATCTTTTCTTTTAATTTCAGGTGGTTGTATATTGCCCAACAAATATCGTCAAGCATTAAATATTTAAACCTTCCTTCTACCTTCAATAGAAAAGTGAATTGAATTGGTTGATGTTAAAGAAAAACACATGCATACCTCTTTGAACAAACACATAAAATACAAGAGGTTTATAGGGTGACCTACTTTCAACATCCTATTTGATACAATGATGTAACAAAAAGGACACTAATCAATTATCAGTCCATGGAAAAGTTTGACAAAATTATGAGAGGCGTTCCATATGGCTTTTTCAACCACATGCAATTATAATTAACTAACAATGTACAAAATAGAAAATAATAAAGCAGTTGTAAATAAACAATAATGTATAAAATATAAATTAATGAATAGATCCAACAATGTACAAAATAGAAAATAATAAAGCAGTTGTAAATAAACAATAATGTATAAAATGGAAACTAATGAATAGATCCTTACAGAAACTAATGAATAGGTCCTTTGCATCAATGTATACAAAGAGAAAGCTTGGCATTTTTGACATATTGATGAAGGTCTTCCTATTAAATAAATAGGACGTCATTTCACATAATAAGGAATATCAAAATTTTCATGTCATACCTATGAAGGTCTTTAATGCCAGTCTTCTTTTTAGACAGGTCAAATTATATGAACCGATGTTGTATGTGAATGATCTTGCGATTTCAAACCTGGACTGATAAGCCTCTTTTGCATTTAACACTCTAAGAAACAAATTCAGTTTATTTAGATGCAATCAATTTATTGCTATTTTTAGTTTTATATTTTTTTTTGGAAAAGTTTAATTAATATAGTTTTGGGAGTAGTTATAATTAAAATTTGGCAATCTAATTATTGGTGAAATTTTAATTTTCCTTTGTTTAAATTATAGTTTTGATGTACAAAGAGGCAGCCTCATAACATACACAAATAAACATATCTATGTGCAAAGCAAGGGACACATGAGATATGTACTCCCAACCTCCTGAGGGGAAATTTTATTATAAAACCATTCCCAAGTTGTTGTTTTTTTCTCTTGTACATATGGTCCATTTTATAACAATAGATGACCATAACAACTATTACATAATTAGATGGTTGGTTCAAACCATCTCCACAACTCTCTCCATAATATCTCCTTAAATCTCTCAATAGATCTCCATGAATATCTCAACAAATCTTCATTTCTCCTCACTCTCATGTAGACTTTTTGGAATTAGTCTACCTCATTACAAAGATTATCATTTAATTAATTATTCATAATCACAAGTAGGAGTTATATCATACTCCCCCTTAATGAATACTTGTGATCCAATAAGCCTTCTTCAACTCTCCTTTGAATTGGTCTCATTTCCATCTTCTTGTTTTTTTTTGCCTTCATCTTGGATTTTTCATAATCTTTGGTCTTTTTCATTCTTTGTCATTGATCTTCTTCCTCTTGTACCTGCAAACATGAACATTGTTGAAGTCCATATAAAAAAGTAATCATCCACTGGAATACATGGGTGGCCAGCCTCTATTCTCTAGGAAACTCTTTCTTGTACATGGCTCATCAACCATTCTTCCATTGCATATATGCATACATTTACCTTTATTCCTCTTGTATCACCATCACCATTATCATCATCCTCATCTTGAGTTTTTCACACACCTATAGCCATGCTCCCAGCACCCTAAAAACTCCTAATCGATCAGCATTATGCAATCTCAGCAACTGATTTATGCAATTCCATCAATTCCTTTAAATTTCTAACATATTTATAAATAAAACTAATTGAAAAACACAACCAAAAAAAATTCAAAAAATCTAATATTTAGACTAATGCCATTTTTTATATTCCACAGCATTTTTATTTTATACTTACTGAAAAATGTCATCTCACAAACAGTTCTAATTTATTTTATACTTCCTGAAAAATGTCATCTCACAAACAGTTCTAATTTATTTTATACTAAATGTCATCTCACAAACAGTTCTAAATTGAGTGGAGGATTGCAAAGAGTATGAATACCTCTGTCAGAGCAACTAAAGACTAATAGATCCAAGTCCTAGTACACATTAATTAAGTGTTCATGATTTGCTACTCCAACCTGTGTCCTTGTAGACAAAAGGCCCCTGTAGTTGCTGCCATAGCTGCCTGCAACACAAAAAGTAAACAATTAAAGAACTCATTCATCACAGACGAAAGACCACTGCAGTGGCTGCCACAGCTGCCTGCAACACAAAAAGTAAATAATTAAAGAGCGCAATCATCATAGAAAGGAGATGCTGACAAACTTGTGATGAATTTAAAACCTTACAGTAAGGAGTTGTGTAATAATATCTCACTGGCCTAGCCATAATGCCACATGGGTTTCCAGTGGCTGCCATAGTTGCCTCAGGCCTGCAACACAGAAAGTAAATAAGTAAATAGCGCAATCATCATAGAAAGGAGATGGTGACAAACTTGTGATGAATTTAAAAACTGACCAGCCATGATGTAACATGGTAAGAGAAATCCAGCAACACTAAGATTGAAAATATATTGGTTATTTTAACCACTAAAGCATTCAAAGAGGAAATTCAAAGTCAGAGAATCATTCACAATCATCACATCCATGAGCCTCCTTCAAATACACTTACACTTATGATATAATATGTTTATTCGTATGTGAGATAATAAACAATAGGATATTTTATTTTTATCTTTGAAAAGATAGGAAAGGATATTTTATTTTATTTTTTACTTGAGAAAGTATTTCACCTTTAAATGAAATTAAGATAAAAAACAAGACATGGAGACAATCAAGAAGGTAGTAAGTTTGAAGCCAAACTTTCTTATCTAGAAACTTAGACGATTTGGATGTCTCAAAAACTGTCATAATTGCCCAGAAATATGGAGAGATGAATAAGAACATTGCCATCTTAGCTATAACGATGATGCCCACTAAGAAAAAGCATAAGTTACCTCGTGAGTTGAGTTCTAGTTAAAAAGACCTTAAATGAAAACAAAAGCCAAAGTTGGACAAGGAAAGTAATAGCAGGTGTGATTGATGTTTTTAAATTGAATTCATGGTTACAACAACTAGAAGCTTATTTTAGTGTCAAATGAGGTTGATAAAGAGCAACGGATGTTCAACTAGAAGGAAATGCATTGACATGGTGAGAAAGTTTGTAACTATTCATAGGCTTGAGTGGGAATTACTAGTCATTGAATGAGAATATTTTCAAATGTTATTAGGTCATGGTTCGTTCCTATCACCAAGGAAAATTTTAAGGGCTAAAGTTCTCCATTTGGCTAATTTTCCAAAAATGATTTGTCAATTTTCATTTTTTCCAAAAACAATTTGTCCAATTTCTTTGGGACAAAAATATTTTTATTAAAAAATGGCCAAAATTTTCTAAAAACTATACAAAACTATGGAAAATTGAATATTTTTACAAAAATATCTCCAACCAATTATAGTTGGCATTTTAAGAACTAGTAAGAGTCCCAAGGTTTTTGCACTTCAAGATAAGTTTGGATCCTTAAAATTTTCACCTGCCTATTGGATATGAGGAAGAAAAAAATATTCAATGGCAATTCTGTTGGCAGATACAAGTATAGAAAGTCTAGGAGTATACCACTAAGTTTCAAAAACAATTCATTCAGTTGGGTATATCTCCCAACCATCATAAATTTTCATTAAAATTTGGGAAATTTATTTGCTAATATCCTAAGACAAGTGATTCGCTTAAAACCAATGACCATTGACAAATTCTATGTGTACGCACAACATCTTGAGGCAGGAAAAAAAAATACATTCCATTGGATCAAGACAAACACAATAGGAAAACCCCAAGAAGAGTGGGAAGAAGAAGGGAAAAGAAAAGAAGTATCCACAATCTCCCATGAAGGCAAGGCCCTCAATAACTACTGCAATCCTTGTGACATCAACAATTATACAAAAGAAAATTGTTGAAGCTACACACAAAATTGCATCCTAGTCATTCCAAACTGCATAAGAAGAAGAAAAATATGTTGGCTATGGATGTCAACCATAAACTAGTGGCAATTCTAATGAGGAAGGTAAAGTTTATTGTGCCTTAGTGCTAAAGGAATTGAATCTCAATAGTATTAAAGCAAAGGAGGAAAGAGAGACCATTCAATGCTTTCACATCTATATTCATTTAAAATAGCCAAAGTTGATTGTATTTTTAACCCAGGATCTCAATGGAATCCAATTTCATCCTAGTAAGTTGAGAAACTTAAATTGGAGAGACAAGACCATCCTCATCCATATCCATTGGGATGGGTGAGTCAAGAGACATATTTAAGAGTTAGTAAGCAATGAAAGTTCAAAATTGTCACTAATGCAAACTTCATTGATTAAATAGTGGCATATGTTATACCATTGGATGTATGCAATGTTATATTGGGAACATTGTATCTCTATGTATAATAAAATGTTTTTAGATGAAGAGAAAATGAATATTGATTGAAAAATATGGAAAATATGTCATAGTAAATGCACATAGAGGCAAGTCGAAACTCTGATTAATAAGTGCACACCAAGCTCGAAGGTTGATGAATACCAGCAAGAAGTTTTCTCTACTTTACTTAAGAGAAGAGAAACCAACATGGAAAAGACAAGATGGTGATAAGAACATCTCTAGAAAGATGTGTTAGCAAGGATAAGCAACAACTAGAACAATTGATCAATGTTTATAAGGAATTGTTTCAAGAACCCAAAGGGCTACCACCTAAGAGGGAGGTTGAACGTGAGATTCAATTATTTCCAGAGTCTCCAATGCCCAATATAGGATTGTATTGACAATATATAATGGAGTTTGATTAAGTTAAGAAGCAATTGCAGCAGAATTGCAGATCTCTGCTTGAATATCGAAACCCTAGACGGAGCGCGGCCCTGAGGAAACCCTAACCCTCATGCCGCAGTAGCGATAGAACTCAGACACAGCACCTGTGCGGCGCGAGCTCTGCAAACGCCTTAGCACAGACCACATCCCGATCTACTGACGCAGGCAATGGGAGCGGAGGGGGGGGGGGCAGCCCCCCTCATACAGTCGGATTGTCGCCAACGATCGAGCCGGCACGAAAGCAAAGAGACCAGCCTTTGAGCCGCCACAACAGATCCGCGAACAAGTCCTCGCC
>JASDQU010104205.1:243262-264995 GCA_032191745.1 Picea mariana | reverse complement strand
CGAACAGAAGCAAGGAGATGAGGTTGATCCCCTGAAGAAGAGGAAGGGTTCACCTCCGAAACCTTCTTCCCAAAAGAAATCGAAAGCCTCCATGACCAAGATGCAAACTGTCCTCACCTCTGACGACTTCAACTTCCTCATAACAACCCTAAACAATGCTTCATTGGAAATAACAGAAAAACAAGAGGCCAAGAAGGAAGAAACATATGATAGGATTGAAATCAAACTTTGAGGGGTACAACAAGCACTACAGTCTAGCCGCGCAGTCCCCACTGTGCCTCTGCCATTGGGAAGACCAGAGCTGAGAGACGAGCCAACCCAACTCCATCGATTAGATGATACAGTCGAAGCTCGCCTTTGACGAGCATAAGAGGAAACAAAAAAAGACACCCAGGCTTTGGCTCAAGTACAAGGAATACTTGTAGAACAACACCGAGATACAAAATAGGAAAATATTTCCCTCCAAGGGAAGTTCAAAGAAAAATCATATATGCAACAAGGAAAAGAACAGTTTCTCACCAAGAAACTTGAAGTAAAGGAAGCAATCAACAGAGCACTTCGCTCTGTGACAGTCGTAGAAATAAAGGCAGAAGATTGAGTTACACAACAAGTAGAGAAACTTGAAGAAGTGATCCAACAGCTACAACAATGCATCGCAGACTTAGAACTATGCGTAGTGCCCGAGACCCCATAGGATGTGAAGGACCAAAGAGAAGCAACTGCTAGGAGCGCAGTTGAGAGACTAAAGGCCCTTTCTATGGAATACAAGCAATTGAGTGATCGTGATTCCCTGACATATGAGAGACTCACTCAGAGTCCAAAATTAAGAGCACTGGAGTCGCAGCTCCAAGAGGTGAACTATCAAGCTGAAACAATGTAAGAACAGTTGAATCTCGTGTCAGCTGTGGAAAGAATGAAGATATCTCAAGAGAAATGCACCGCCCAACAATAGATTCACGCTATTTAGAACAAATTTATGGAAGTAACTCAGAGACTCCAACCCGTAAAAGATAAGGCCACATAAGTTGAAGGCCGAGGAGAAAAACTAGAGCAGGTTTTTAATGCAGTTGAACAATGCCTGGAAGGACCTGTGAACGATGCAACCATCCAAGAGTTTGTTGAACAAGAGGTTGTAGCACAACAAGAAGTCGAATTAGCTCGAGCCAATCTTGAGGATTTCAAAGAAGAACTTCCTACATCAGAGTGACCCAGGATGAGTCACAGGTGAGTGTTGGGGGTCTGTTGGCCCTCGACCAAGTTTTAAGAGAGCCTTGGTCAAGTTTGACCACTTTGGACTTCAACAGCCTGTCGAAGGCTGAGCACAAGACGAAGCAGAGATCATGGGATCTCGACCCCTTTTTGAGTCCTTTTTGGGATTTGGGAATATGTAACGGGTATGGGAATGTTGGCCCATGGGTTTACTCATGCTTAGGCCTATTCTGTAATATATAAATAGATGTCTAGGTGATGTAAGGAATATATAGGGGAAGAGGCATCTATGTGATGTTGTCTAAGTTCAAGTGTAGCTTGTAAATGCTTTGTGCATACTATGAGAGACTTGCAGAGCTAAGTGCAAGTGGTTGTAAAAGACTGTGAAGGGCTTTGTACTGTAACACAAGGAAGGAGGATCTAGCAAGGTGCACAAATCTTCTGTCCTATGTAGAGTAAGGCTTCCATGGCTCTGTGAATGTATCTGATTGAAGACACTAATAAAGAACAAGAGTTTGTGG
Organism: Picea mariana; assembly: GCA_032191745.1. Classification (NCBI taxonomy): domain Eukaryota; kingdom Viridiplantae; phylum Streptophyta; class Pinopsida; order Pinales; family Pinaceae; genus Picea; species Picea mariana. The sequence continues at coordinate 263,265 of JASDQU010104205.1, read as the reverse complement.
ATGTATCCCCAGGGTAGGGGTGAACCACATATATGCTGTATTGCTCTGCTTTGTGCGATGTGTTGGTATACTTATGTGTTATATGCTAAGCACTTGACATATATAGATAGATAGATATGTTTATACTTTGTGCTTATGATGAATCTGGATGCTAGATATGACCTCTGTGAACTTGCTTAGTGATTGAATCTATTAGATCTGATCTAATTTCTTATGCTAAGTGCTTAGATACATTAGATCCGAGTGAATGCTGTGATGCTCTATTTTATCTGTGGAGTAGATATTGGTTAAATATTGATGAAGGTTTACTGCTGAGTGCTCTGTTAAATACTAGAATCACAGATCTGTGTCCCAGCTAAGGTTGTAGACATCTAAGTTCTGCAACCACCCCTTCCCATTGGCACATGGGCAGACCCAGGGTTCAACGCTACAACAACACACCAACAAATCCCTAACTACCAGCCTTTCGGCAACACCTGCAAAGTAGATGAAGTCTCTCTCGAGGTAGAGGTAGGGGTGGTTGCAAGACTCAGGTGTCTCTAACCTTAGCTGGGTCACCTATTTGTGATTATAACACTTAATACAACTCTTAGCACTGTCAGTCCCTCGATATGCAATCACTATTCACTTCGCTGATAAAACAGAGATTTGCAACATTCACACTAATCTACAGTATTTAATCACTTAGCATATAAATGGATCAGAATGAGCATATCAAGCACTAAGCATGACTATCTTGATCAGATCTAATATTTTCACATATCATATGCACAAAGCAGAAGTAGATCTATCTAAACATATCAAAGCACTTAGAAAATAACATGTGAACCCATCAAGACAAAGCACAAAGCACATAACACAGTGTTTACGTGGTTCACCCCCACCCTAGGGCTACATCCACCAACTCTTCTTCTTTATTGTCTTTAGTCAATCGGTTACAAGCAAAAAGCCTTCAAAACCCTTACTCCGCATAGAACCGAAGATTTGCGCAGCTCGCTAGATCCTTCTTCCTTGCATTACAACATTAAGCCCTCCATTATTTGCTACAAGGACCTGCACTTAGCTCTACAAGTCTCTTACAGTCATGCACAAAGCACTTACAAACTCTACTCACACTTAGCATACATTCACATCACATAGATGCACTATTCTCCTTCAACTACTACTAACTTACATTGCCTATCCTTCTATTTATACATGCAAAATAGGCCTAAACATGGGTAAACCCATGGGCCGACATCCCATTCCTATTACATATTCCCAAAAACCCAAAAAGGGGCCCAAAAGAGGGTCAAGATCCCGTGATCTTTGCTTCTTACTGCACTCCTCCTTCGACAGGCTGTCGAAGTCCCAAAATAGGTCAGCATGACCAAGAAACTCCCAAAACTTGGTTAAGGGACAACATGCCCCCAACACTCACCTGTGACTCATCCTGAGTCACTCTGGTCTGCCTAGTTCTACCTCGAATGCCTCGAGCTTGGCTCGAGATACTTAGACTTGCTGCTTTGCTGCGTCCTCTTGTTCGATAAATTCCTGGATTACTATGTCATTCACTGGCCCTTCTAAGCATTGTTCTACTATGGTGACAACCTGTTCTAACTCTGCTCCTTGGCTCTCTACCTCTGTAAACAAATGGCATGCCTTACCTTTCACAGGTTGAATCCATTGAGTGACTTCCATCACTTTTATTTGAAGAATATGGATCTGTTGCTGGGATGTGCATTGTTCTTGAGACCTTTTCATTCTTTCTATAGTCGAGAGGGCCTTTAGCTATGCTTATAGTGTATCTATGTGTTGCTTCACTTCCTGGAGCTGCGACTCTAGTGTCTGTAACTCTGGGTTCTCAGTGAGGTTTTCATATGTCTGGGCGCTCTAGTTACTCAACTTCTTTCATTCCAATGCAAGAGATTTTAATCTGTCAACTACGTTGCGGGTAGTTGCTTCTCGCTAGTCACTTACGTCCTGCGAGGTCTTGGGTATAGTGCATACTTATAGATCCACGATGCATTGCTGGAGCTATTGGATCACTTCTTTGAGTTGCGCCACCTGTTGTAGAACTCTCTCTTTGGCCTTTACTTCAACAACTGTCATAGAGTGAAGTGATCTGTTGACCATTTCCTTAACTTTGAGTTTCTCTGCAAGAAACTGTTCTTTTTCTTTATGCAGCTGGGATTTTTCTTCATTTGACTTTACTTGGAGAGCAAGCTTCTCTCGTTCTACAGTATGACATTGCTCTTCAAAGAATCCTTGTACTTGTGCTAAATCCTGGGTGTCTTGCGCTATCTCCTCCTGTGCTCGTCGAAGGCGATATTCGACTGTATCAGTGATCCAATGGAGTTGATCTGACTCATCTCCTAGTTCTGGTGTTTTCGATGGCAGAGGCACAATGAAAATTGCGCAGATGGACTGTAGTGCTTGCTGCACTCCTTGAAGTTCAACCTTGATCCAATTGAACAACTCCTCATTCTTATCTTCTTGCTTCTCTGCTATCTCCAACGAAGCATCGTTCAGTGCTGCGACAATGAATTCGAAGTCGTTTGAGGTGAGGGTGGTCTCAAATTTGGTCCTCGTTTCTTTTGATTTCTTCCTTGAAGAAGGTTTCGGAGGGGAAACCTTCCTTTTCTTCGAGGGGTCCTCCTCGTCTCTAGGCGGTGTAACCTCGCCTTTCTTCTGTTGAAATTCTACGCCGTCTATCTCTCTGCCATCTCCTCACTCTACTGATATGGAAGCGGTTTTCATGGATGCATTGTATAAATCATGGATCTAGTCAGTCTTATTTATCTTGCTAGGTCCAGGTGTATCATGCGCTGCTTCTGTATTGTCTAAGTCAGACATCTCCACAAGTTTTTTTGGAATGAGGAGGTTCGCCGACCAGTCCTTGGTGATTTCTTCTAAGTCTTCCTCCGTTGTCTTGTAGTATGATTGCAGCTATTGTTTATGCTCATCAACGTGCGCTGTGATATAGATGAAATGGCAGTCCATGCTGAATTTCATCAAGGGCCTAAACCCATGGAGAGTGTTCAGGGTTATACGAGGCTCAGACTAGATGGCTGTCTTCAGCTGGTTGTAATATGTGTGGAACACAACATTTGATTGCCATTGATTGTTCATGTCACTAGAGTACCATAGCGTACTGAACTTCGCAGCTAGAGGTTCAAAGGGATCGATGTTAGGGAAGGTAGTACCTTCTGACATCTCCCATACAATAAAAGAGATCAAGATGAGAAGCTAGATGAAGTGGAACTCATATCCTTGGTCTTGTGCTTCCCTGTAGTCTAGATCCAACTAGTTTACGAGGTACTTTGCCCAATTCATTTTTAGGCCCTCCACGCACTTCCCTACAAGGTCGAATACAAATCCAGTCACTTGGGTGGGTCAGTTCTTTCAAACCAAATTTCCTGTGATCAATTGGTAGGCTAGGACCACCATGCCACTCTGGATAGAGGCTACCTTGTAGCCTTGCGTTCCTTTCTCGACATCTCCGTAGGTGTCTTTAATCTTCTGCGCAAGAGCGCGATCCATGGTTTTTCCAGGGTAGAAATCCTGTGGGTCAGGGCCTTGCATGCTTAGTCTTGTGATCCAATTGATCAACGTTGGATCCACTATGATACGATGGTTCAACAAAAAATATCCACTATGGTAGCAGGACAACAACAACTTGATGCATGCATTCACTTCTTGGTGCCTACCAAAGTGAGGAATATTCATGACATTGAGCAGTGTGGACTACGCGAGGTTCATGGTCCATGACTGGGGGATGATCTTCGAGTTCTTTCCCTGGGTTTTGGTCAGATACTTGTGTGGGGTGAGCATGTTGTACACCTTCCTATCGTTGAGGTTGAAGTCACTAAACTTCAACACTGCGATCTTATATTGGTCTACGTGCACTGCGAGTATCCCTTTTGGGAGGTATGCAATGACCAAAGCATACTCAAATTCTCTCGGCACACTGTCACAATTTATCGCATCGGTCAGAGGGAGTAGATAGTTGGGTAATATACTCGGGATTAACTTAACATTCATGAGATCATCCCTATGCTTAGTTCTCTTTTCATCTACTGACCGGGATGGACCATCTCGAGCAGTGGATGGAGAGGACAACAATCCTCTCATCGAAGATGCTTGTACACCCGTAGACACTCCTCTCTCTGACATGACTCTTTCAGTCATTAATTTGAGGAGAACTTCCATTACTGATTCTTCAACTGCAGTGAGCTCGTCGGACATACGCACTCAGGATTAAAATTATTGGGGTCACGATGAACTTAGATACAGCACTAGAACAAACAACAATAGCACAATGATCACTATATACAATTCACTTAGTCTACATGATTCAAATTATCAGTTAGCAAAAGTGTTCTCTGTGCATGGCGTGATGGGATAAGTAGGAAACTCGACAACGGTTCACTTGTAACGGGTATGAACCTCCATTAACTCTTTCTCAATCCATTATGGCGTGGTCTAATGGTCTGGTGTCGAGACTTTATTGCCTTTCTGCTTGTTCAGAGCATCGATCAAATGGTTATAATATCCCCAACGACTATATTGCTTCGCCATGGCGAAGTGCCATGTGTCGCTGTTCTGATATCTCGACGAAGCTCCAATTCTGCAAATTTTCTGTCTGCGAAGTTCCTGCTAGAGCCTTCTGCAACTTAGCTCTCTTATTACTTTGCTTCCTAGACTTCTTTCCAGTGAGCTTCATCTCGGTAGTTCATTTTCCATTCTGATTCTTATCTTTTCTAGTTTTAATTACTTTGTGCTGTTGAGATTCTCTCCTAGAAATAAAGGGTAACACCTCTTCTTTATTTGAGATAGGTACTTCAGTCTCCTGTGAGTCTTCTAATGTTCTTGCAGCTTCGACATTTGGGTTTCTAGTGTTAAGTAGCTTTGACCCGTTCTCCTGTTCTTCGATCAAGTGTGCGATCCTTCTGGTCATGAAATATTTTAACTCCTATTTCTTCTACTCCAAGACTTCTACTTCTTTCTTTCGTCTCACTTGATCTCTGTCAATCCAAAGTTTTCCTATTAACATTGTAAATGAGGCACTGTCCTCAATAAATTGAATAATATCAAAATCTTTCTCCGTCAAAGTTCCATTGATGGTCATAGGTATATAAGCGAGCCTTCCACACAAGCTTACCAGTTTTCCTCTGAATAACCCTATTCCTCCTAATGAAGGAATCATAGCAGGCCTTCCTATAGCTTCCCAAATTCTCTCTGTCATCATTTCACCTGTGTTTCTTCATCTAGAACACAGTCAATGTCGAAGTCTCCTATTCTTGCTTCGATGCATTCTTTTCCTTTGAACATCTCTGATAATCTGATATGTCGGTGGTCATTCAAGGTTTCTCCAATTTGTAGTAATATTTTCTTTGATTCTTCCTGGGGTTCTACTATAGCCTCTGGAGCTGCCTTAGGGTTTTATTGATTCAGATTCATTCCTTCAAGCTTAACAATCATTCCGGGGCAATCCAACACTTCATGGTCCATAGCTTTGCAACAAGGAAAACTAGGTATTCTCCCAGGGCATTCTTTAGCAAGATGTCCTGGTTTTCTGCAACTGTAACAGAGGGTTAATCCTCTCTTTATTTTAAATGATCCCCAACCTCTTACGTACTAAGCAATAGGATCATGGTAGCTAACCTGCAATAAATTATTTCTGGGATCCTGTATCCATTCGTTAGTCCAAACATTCTTTCTATGCATAGGTATAATATATCTTTCACTATTCTTGTTAGATCTATTAATATCAAATATTCTTTCATCTATCAATACCCTAGTTTTCAAACTAGGACAAATTTTATTAAACATACCTAGATCCATACTCTAGAAACAAAAATTTCCACTTATCTTACTTCTACAGAGCACAAAGCATTCATATCTAAAAATTTTTACTATATTTACCTTTATCAGAGCATAGAGCTTGCAGATCTTAACTCTTTTAATAAAAAATTCTCACTTTTACCTTTCTTAGAGCACAAAGCTTTCGGATCTTGCTTCTTTCCTTCAGATCTGACCTCTTTTCTTCAGATCAGCCTTCTTTATTTTAGCACAGATCTTTATAAGTCAAGTAGAATACTGTGCACTAGGGCACAGATCTATGTATAGAGCTTCCACAATTTTAGGATGAATCTTTGCACAGAGCTTCTTCTTTCTCAGTTCCCAGTAATCATAGTTTTAGGTCCCTGCAACGAAACCATTTGTTGGCACAGAGGCAGACCCAGGGTTCAACGATACAACAATGCACCAACAAATCCATAACTACCATCCCTTTCGGAAACACCTATAAAGAAGATGAAGTCTCACCCGAGGTAGAGGTAGGGGTGGCTGCAAGACTCAGGTGTCTGCAACCTTAGCTAGGACATAGATCTGTGATTATAACAATTAATACAAATCTTAGCATTGTCAGTCCCTCGATATGAAATTACTATTCACTTCTTTGATAAAATAGAGCTTCACAACATTCACACTAATCTACAGTATTTAAGCACTTATCATATAAATGGATCAGAATGAGCATATCAAGAACTAAGCATGATTATCTTGATCAGATCTAATATTCTCACATATCATAAGCACAAAGTAGAAGTAGATCTATCTAAACATATCAAATCACTTAGCAAATAACATGTGAACCCATCAAGACAAAGAACAAAGCACATAACACAGTGTTTACATGGTTCACCCCCACCCTGGGGCTATGTCCACCAACTCTTCTTCTTTATTATCTTCAGTCAATTGGTTACAAGCACAAAGCCTTCAAAACCCTTACTCCACACATGATAGAAGATCTGCACAACTCGCTATATCCTTCCTCCTTACGTTACAACACTAAGCCCTCCACTATCTGCTACAAGGACCTACACTTAGCTTTGCAAGTCTCTTACAGTCATGCACAAGAACTTACAGACTCTACTCGCACTTATCATACATTCACATCACATAGATGCACTATTCTTCTTCAACTACTACTAACTTACATTACATATCCTTCTATTTATACATGCAAAATAGGCCTAAACATGGGTAAACCCATGGGCCGACATCCCATTCCCGTTACATATTCCCAAAAACCCAAAAAGGGGCCCAAAAGGGGGCCGAGATCCTGTGATCTCCGCTTCTTCCTGTGCTTCTCCTTCGATAGGCTATCAAAGTCCCAAAATAGGTCAACATGACCAAGAAACTCCCAAAACTTGGTCAAGGGCCAACACTTCCTCTACCTCAGGTGAGACTTCATCTTCTTTGCAGGTGTTGCCGAAAGGGTCGGTAGTTAGAGTTTTGTTGGTGCATTGTTGTAACGTTGAACCCTGGGTCTGCCCCTGTGCCAACAAGATGAAAATTTACTAGCCACCACAAAGAAGGAGATGGACCATCTGTGCCATCTAGTGAAATATAACCAGGACTCAACGCAAGAAACAATTTTCTTGAAGAGTGAATTCTGAGAAGCATATGCACGATTCACGAGTGAAAGAAATCTCTTCACCACGTGCGTAGCTGATTTTCAAGAAGACACTCTCATGGGGTTGGCAACCTATAAATACATGGAGAGATGGCATGAAAAGGAATACCAAGATTTGGATTGAATCAATTATATTAGTGCATTACAGAAAGGCCGAGACCCAGAAGATCATGGCATCCGAGTGCTGATGGATAGCAACATCTCCCGAATCAGGAAGGAAACTAAATACTGGGTAAGTATGGTCCAAGAACCTCAACGGAAGATACAATCAATGTGGTCCAAGTGTGAGAAAAGTTGGGAGAAGATCAATTAGGAGATGAAATACATTGGCCTTCTAGAGTTCGTCTCACCTAAAGACTTTGTCGATTTGCATGACATAGTCAAACGACATGCAGAACAAGACTCAACATGGGAAGTAGATATCGCGTAGGTGGTGAGCATGACACCAGGTTAGGTAAATAAGTTTATGGAACACCCGATCAAGGCTCACATAATACTGCATCATTTAAGTGCCAAAATGATTAGATATAGGGAACGAGCAATAGAGTTAAAGGAAACCCTTTCATCCCCGATGGACGAACACAGATTCCCATATGCTAACACATGAGAGGATCTCTTCGTCAAGTGGTCAAAGTACGAGAAGGATCATCCACTCTAGTAGAACCACTAAACGATACCAAGAGAACAGAGAGATCAAGTGCCATGTGTCATTCTTTTGTTTTACATAACACAAACTTTTAGTAGTTATTTTAAGTTAGCGATTCTTTATAAATAAGGGCATCAAACTCATGGGATAGGGAGATGGTTTTTGGGATAGACCCTATTTTTTTAGAATTGTAAATAATTATTTCTGAGAAAATTTAATGAAGAAGTTATGTTTAGAGCTAGAGACAAATTTCATTTTCATCAATAGCGTTATGTGATTGGATTGAGGAGGAACTACTTCCATCTTTGAATTCAATAGTTGATGTTGTAACAAGTAAGAGTTTTTGAATCTATTGATAAGCTATATTTTCAATACTTTAAACATTTCTTTTGTTCTAAATGATGAAAAGTGAATGATTGTGTTAATTTGTGATTGATGGTAGAGTTAAGGGAATTATTTTTCTTGCACTTATATTTATTGCATGCGTATTTTCTTTCCATAATTGTTATCTCAGTCAGTGTTGAAATACCAACAAGTTAACATATTATTACTAGACTTGTAATAGGTGTGAATATCGTTGTCTACACGCTAGAGCATGAGGGTTATTCCAAGCTCAAAATTCTTCAGTAGTTATTATTTTCCTCTATCAGTTGGTTTATACCATCACCCTTATTTTATTGGACTCATCTAATAATAAAAAAAGACAAAAGAGAATCGTTTAACCTGAAGGAGAAACTTTCATAGAAAGATACCTTGTCAATCACTAGTAAATCCCATCGGTAAATTGGCCAGATCAAAAGATATGGAGAACCATTCCACTCATCAAACGCTACAGAGTCTAATTGGGTCTCTAAGGTGGGTTTGGTTCTTATTGTTGAGTAAAGGGATCTTGGACCCCTCAACACAAACTTGTCCAAGATGTGGAACTTCTCTGCTAGTTCCTTCCCTTTTTCTTTCTGATCTCTCTAGATGTGTCTGTGCCATCCTTGTCTTCTCTTCCTCCATCTTCGCAATTATCCGTGCTTCCTGTTCTTGGAGGGGATCAAACTGGGCCTGTCTTGCTTGCTTATTGATCTGTGCTATCTTTAACTCTTTCTACAGGGTCTTGATCTCCTGCATGCCCTTCAAGCGCTCGATAATGCTCATGGTTTTCCGTCATTGCTTCTATTCCTGCATGGAATCATTGATTTTCTCCTCTTGTTGGTCCAACTATTGGACCTTTTCATCCTTTTCCAAAGTGGTCCAAATTTGCATAGTTCTATCAAAAAGTTTTGTGACTTCCTTGGATTCCCTTTCCATTTCATCTATCTATAATGTTGTTTCCTTTTCTCTTTTCTCTCATACCTCAGGAGGAGTCGTAGGATTTATTTTTTCTTTCAAATCCTTTATCTCCTACCTATACCCCTCAATTGTTTGTACAATGATATTTATATTTTCATCTACGCTCCTATTTGTTGCTTGCACGCTATCTAGAATGCGGTTCTATACCACTGTTAGCCCTTACTCTACCTTGTCAGCATGTTCTTTTTTCTCCTCCTTCTCCAAGTTCAACTAGTCACAAGTGATCTGTAACATCTCTGCAACCCCTCTACTAACCTCCAAGTTGGTGTCATCTGCGCGGGCTCTGGATTGTAATTCCTGCATTATACTAGTGTGGAGTCTGTATAGTACTTTTTTGGGTATCTGCGCTATGACTACCTCAAAGTGGTCAATTTCCCCCATGGTTTTGTATGCGATCTCTCGATCAATTTTCACCATCTGCTGTGTGACTGTGAATGTATCCCTTCCCTGCACTACTATATGAACTGTCTCATCTCTTGCTTTCTGCACATGGGGTCACTGTGTCTTTTCATGTTGTTGTGTTGTGGCCTACGATACTGCATGAATTTGTAAATGTTGTAGAGTTTCATGGTCTTCTATGAGTTTGGACATGATCTCTTCTCTCTATGATTTTGTAGCACAGACCACCTTTTCCCCCCTGTCTTGGACCTTGTCTGCCATGAACCCAACATCATCCTCTGTCAAGGTGATGACTGGGTCTTCCTTGGTGTACTTCATATTTTTGCACGTGTCCTCCATTTTCACTATGGTTCTTTTCGGCTATGAGGGATGCGCCCCAATCTTCGTCGCCTATTCCCCCTCCTCATCGACCTAAGATGTATCTCCCTTCTTGGCACCCTTCTGAATTTCTTCCCTAGGCATCATTGTTTTCCTCCTTGGCCTCTTTGGAACTGTGTTGCTTCTTGATGCTTGAGTGCATGCCACATCCTTCCTAGTGTTAGAAGCTAGGCTATTTGTCTTTGTTGAAGGGTCTGCTTTGACTTTCCCATTAGATTTGGGTGATTTCATTGCTACTGGCCTTGTTGCTAGTTTTTCTATTGGCATCTTCCACTGCACAGGACAATCTTTGATTATCCAATCAATCTCTTCCCTTGTGACGCAATATTGCATCTCCAACTATTCCTTCTTTGGATCTCTTATGGCCTAGATCCACATATGGTGCCTGGATGCCTTAAACCTGGATATCCCTTTCGATTCCTGGACCACTTCCATAAAAATGAGCCACACATTGGATGTGTGCTATTGCATCTCTTCCAACAACATAACGAACACCGTGGTATTCACCTACTCATTTTTATTGTCCTTGGCTTTACATATGGATTCATACATGGCTACGTAGAACTTCCCACTTCTATCCAAAAAAGCATAAAATTTTGGCTCCTTTCATCCTGCCAAAGCTATGAGGATATTTAACCAAGAATAATGGAACTCTATTCCATTATCCTATGCATCTTTGCAATTGATCAAGAATTGTTTCAAGAGGTAAGGTGCCCGAATAAACATTACTCCCTTCGCACACTGCGCGACGACTGTGATTACTCCTACTGGAGCCTCTTCTTTTATTCACTTCCTCAACAACTTACAAGACATGAGCTTGCTGGTGAACCTTTTCACGTCATCATTGGTATCTCTAAGCACAATACCCTTGTTCCCTTTGCTGGTACCAAATTGTTCCTTGACTAGCTCATTGATCTCCTTCTCATGCGCTTTGTTGTCCAATTATTCCTCTGGTTGTGCAATGTGCACCCACTGTGGGTAATCCCATAATTTTGGCAATCAATGCCACATCAATATGTATTGGCCTATCCATCCAAATAATTCCTCCATGTATCTGGGATAACAATTTTTTGACACAAAGCCCAACATTTTTACTGTGCCTGAAGTGTGGTATGTCTAGGAGGTTCATGATCCCAGAGTTGTAGAGCCCTGTTATCCATTGCGCGGGCTTTATGATTGGTTTGACTAGGGGTCCAATTTACCCTATGTTTGCCGAGTAGGATTCCTCAGCCAAGTATGGGAATTTTTTTACATCGAACACATCATGGTCTGAGTACCTTAGTTTAGGTACTTTCCTAAGCATGTCCTCCACAGTCACCACTACATATGGGAGGTAGGGAAGTGTAATTTCTTCAGTGTCCTGCACCTTTATTTTTTTCCCTATGATAGATGGGTCTGCTTATGCTATTTCTATGTCATATTCTTCCCACTAAGATTCCAACTGGTTGGTGATGTCCTCAACTAATACCTCCTCTTCGTTGCAACCCTGTTGCTGACCCTTGATTTCGTTGGGTTTAGCCAATGTTTCAGGATTAGGGTTTGTAATACCATTTCGAGTCTCAGAGCTCTACCCTACTTCCCCTTGTTATATTTTTGACATTTCCTCCTCAACCCTCATCGAGCTAAGTGAATATGTATCGGAAGTGGTAACTTCTTCGAGCTCAATGACGTTCTTGGGCTCCACCATCTTTTCCTTCTTTGTCCCTGTCGAGTAACCTATACATACTGCCCTGGAGCACCAAACTTTGGTGGTGTCATGTTGTATCCAATTTGAACACTTTCTCTATTCTTCATGCAATTACACCTAGGGCACACACTTCTATCCCACTTCGTGTTCAAAAATCACTAAGTGTCGAGCTAACCCGTGCTCTCCACATTTTATAGACATGGGCATAATTATTTTTCACTTTTTCCATGCATTTGCATTGAGTCCAATTTTTCCTGTGCGCTGTCTTTCTATGTTGTCATAGTAGTTGTTGCACATGAATTTTTTCCACTTTCTTGTTCTTCAACCTACTTCTGCCTCCTTTTGTATTTTTCTATTTGTATTTCTTCTTTTTTCTACTTTTATTTCTTTTTATCAGTTTTTTTTCCTAATATCTACTATAGTACACTATATGCATGAATTTATTATTACGTTATAATTACTAAGAGTTATTAGGTCGACTGTCCCTATACAGTTTCAGTCGACTACCATTCACCATTCCTTTCAGTTCTATTCCTCCCAAGTCGTTTAGCTGCACAGATCCTCCATCTGTGAGAGTCTTTACTTCATATGGCCCTAGCCAATACATTCTGAACTTACCAGGGTGCTGCAAACATTTGTTGTCATAGAGAAGAACTAGGAATCCCTCCTTAAAGCTCTTCATTTTTATTTGTGTGTCATGCTAGGCCTTGTCCCTTTGTTTATGTAGCTCTTGGTGAAATCCTTCCAGAATCATGTCTTCTTCCATTTCCATCAGTTGACTTAACCTCTCATGTACTGCACCTCTTTCTGAAATATTGGTAATTACTGCTATGCACAGACTAGGTACCATAAATTCTAATGCCACCACTGCTTCCTGTCCATACACCAATCTTAATGGTGTATGTCCTGTCAATTTCTTACATGTGGTATTTTATTCCCATAGTACTGCTGATATTTTCAAATCGCAATCATCCCTGTTAACTTTGCAGATCTTAGTCAAATCATTTTCCAAAATCTTGTTGAAAGCTTCTACTATCCCATTTTCCCGAGGATGATATGGTGTACTCTTCTAGTGATAGAATTCAAACTCCTTAGTCATAGCCTTGATGGTACTATTAATAAAATGGGTGCCATGGTCAGTCATCAAAATCGTGGGACATCCAAATCTGGTGACCACCTACTCAAATAAGAAGTTCACTACTGTATTTGCACTGTAATCTTTGAATGGTGTTGCTTCTACCCATCATGTTAAGTATTTGGTCGCAATAATGATATATCTAGCTCCTGACCTTCTTGCTGGTGGGTTAATAGGTTCAAAAAGTTCTATTTCCCATTTTTCAAATACATTGAGAGTTACTTGTGGTCTTAGGGGCATCTCATCCCTCATGTTGGGTTTTCCAACCCTCTGACAGACATCATAGTTCTGGAAATATTCCTTGGCATCTTTATGAACTGTTGGCCACCATAAACCTACATGAAATACCTTCTACGCAGTAGCTTTTCCTGCATAGTGTCCTCCAACTATATCTTCATGAGCTTCTGCTAAAACCCTGGGCCGTTCATGTTCCAATACACACCTTCTCAAAATGTTGTCTATGCCCATATTGTATAAATGACCTACAATGAGTTGATAGTCTACAACTCTGACTACCATATTTTTCTTCTGCGTAACACTAAACTCTTGTAGCACAACTCCTGTACTTAGGAATTCAACGAAATCAACGAAGTATTCATCATCTACCTGTACTGGAAATAACTGTGCATTAGGGAAGTTGTCTTCCAAGTTAGTAGGTTCTTCTCCATTGGCTACCCTTGAAAAGTGATCAGTTCCTGCATTTAGCTTCCCTGGGTTGACTATTACTTCAAAATAAAATTCTTGGAATAATAACAGCCATCTACAGATCCTCCCACCCAACACTGGCTTGTTGATTAGATATTTGAGGGAAGAATGATTTGTGAACATTTTAAAATGTTTACGCAATAAATGATTCCTAAATTTCTGAAGTGCATATACCATGTCTAGGTCTTCTCTTTCTATGGTGTTGTAATTTTTCTCAGATCCTGAAACATTCCCGCTTGAAAAGGATATAGGATGGTCTAAGTCCCATGCTCTTGGCTATGCCAGAATTTATCCAAGTGCTATTGCCGATGCATCTACATGCACATTGTTAGCACCCTGTAAATCTACCCGGTTGTCAAAACAGACAACATGGGTAACTGTTTCAACCATCTTTAGAGATGAGACACTAGCCTACTCAACTCAGAGAGGGATCTCTCATTTCACTTGATACATCTATGGAAATCAGTGGCTATAATTGGTTTGTTTTGGGGTTTTAATAAAGTTGTTGAAGAGCTGAAGATGACCTTTGGGCTATGGGGTCAATAGTGTAGGATGTATTTCCAAATTGTGAAAAAAATCAAGAGGAAAAGCCTAAAAGAGGAAGTGACTTCTGAGTTTATGCTTGATAATTTTAGATGGTATCAGAAGAAAAAACACACACAACTATTATCAGAGCATTATAGTAATGAATTCTGAAATGATTTAGAAGAGATGAACACAGTCTAAATCGTCAAGCCGAGAGCATTGAATAATGAATTCTGGACTTTTAGTTTCTCAATTTAGATAGAAGAAAGCAAAATGAAAATACAGAATAACATGAATCACATACTATGAGAGAAAACGAGACTCATAACACCACCAATTAGAATATTTTCATAAAAAGTCCCAAAATCTGCCTCTACACCCATGTATTCATTCTATCCCTAGAGATTTATAAAGTTTTCTTGCACAGAGGGAAGGTTCCTCTTTTCTCCATCCTTCTATGCTCATGAGGCCAAGCATATATAGAAGAATTTCATATGGAATTTAAAACATTCTGATTTCCTCATAATTCTAAAAACATATACGAGTTACAAAAAGGAAGAACAGTTGTATTATTTAAAGGGACCATTAGTAATTGGTTTGTCATATCAGGAATCCCTTCTCTTAAGCCGACATCTGTCCAAAACTATCTAAAATACACCAAAATTTTACATGAGGATTCACCTCAGCTTGGCTATTTCCTCCTCCAGGGTACTCCACCAATCAGAATTTTCCCCGACTCTCTCTATCATCTTGGTTTTGGCCTTTGATTTCCTCCTTTTTCTCCTCTTCTTCTTTGCGGCTGGGTGGTAGGTGTTGTCTGTGTGTTCATTTATGACAAGATCCATTATAATGGGGTTTAATCTTACTCCCGACTGTGTCTCAGTTTCAGGTTCGGTATGAAAGTTAGTCGGCTGCATCTGCAAGAACCATCTTTCATTCTTACTTATTGACTTGCCTGTTACCTTAGCTGAGAACCCAATTGCGCCAGACGTCATTTGACGGATATTATCCATGTTTTCTGGACTTTGCAGAGACCTTGATTTGGCCACCCTTTGAGTTTACAGAATTCAGGAACACAGGCCGAGCTTGTTTTTCTTACGCATAAGATGACAATTTCCTAGAATAGGATAAAATGATTCATATCTGAGATTTTGATGTTTTGTGTACTTCGATCACAAATTACTGTCACAGTACCTTGGTGTGCCATGCTTCATCAATCCACTTCAAATGATGAGCCTCGAGTTAGTTATGCGACGATGTCCTTTTGGTACATCATCCAGGAAAGTACCTAGACCAGTGATGTGAGGTGATCTGACCAACCTCCATCCTCCCCGCTAGCTATTGACATGATGTTTTGAACCATGTGATATCATGGCCATAGGAAAAGTGGTTTTAGGCAATCCTCCATCTCCCCTGATGCATGTGTAAGAGCACCACACGTTCCCCGTTGAAACCAGAGTAGTTTTCTTCGGTCTACCTTTGCGATGTTAAGTTCCATGATATTTGTTTGTTCGATGTAGGCTTCGACCATAGATCTGAGATTCTTCAAGAATGATGGCCCACTAAGCTACTCCCTTCCCACTTCTACTACACTATTTCATATGCCACAGAATATAGCTGAGCGCCCTGAACTATTGCGCCTCTATTGTGGTATAGAGTCTCGCTAAACTTTAGAAGTTTTTAGATCCTGATAAAAATTGTTAGGGTGATAACATTGGTTCCAACTGGGGATGCTATCCTCCTAGCGAGGTAGAAAATAAATCGTAGACCCGATTCCTGATCCATGGGGCTATTCCCCAAAACATGTGTGTGTCCTGCTCTTACCAAGCTCTGTGCATTGCTTCCAACTGCATGGGGGACGTCTGAGTGCATTATTGAAAACTGACTGTATCTAGTGCTAGAAAACTCAAACTGGAAAAATGATTGATCGAAAAGCTTAGTTTCACATCCCTACCTACCCTAAAACTATTGGGATTACCACTCACTCAAGTGATGTTAAAGTGCCAATGCATCCAATCAAGCAATTGGTTTCCTGATTTTCCTTTCACATTTTTCTCAAGCTGGTAGAAAAACGTAAAGGATGGTGGCTGAGAAAACAAATTGAATAAAAAATATGAACTTATGAATGAAGAAAATTCATCCTTAACTAATGAATGTAATAGGATGGCCATCAGATCTTGAAAATCATGAAAAATCATTTCTCCTTGATGAGCAAAAACCAAAAGGCAAGTATCTTTCATTAGTGTTAGTTGTTTTTTCTCTATTTCTTCTGTTTTGAGAACATCTTCGAATGAAATGGCGATGATAGGTTTGTCTGCTTGGCCATGCATATCAACAAAAATATTCATATATTCTTGAACATATTCAAATATCACAGCCATATAATATGCACCAAAGTTATCATCTTATTCATCAAACAACTCTGATGCGGTTTCATTAAATTTCTGGAAATTTGTTTGAGGACAACCACTTTGTCTTTCTAGTGAATAAATAGAAATAAGTTCCTGCTCATGCACTACTTCACAGTCTAGAGCTCCCGCAGATGGATTTTCAAAACCCTGATTTTCAAATGACTTGAATAAAACCACTGCCTCTTCATTATCTTTCTGTGTTTCTAATGGAAAAATGACATACACTGCTTCATCTATGTCATTTGTTTCTTTATCGCTGGAAACTTCCATAGATGCAATTTCAGAATCTTCATCCATGTCTATGTAGATTAAAAATTTAACCACGATGTCATTCTCAAGGGAAGAGAAAACACTCTGAAACACCTTTTCATGTTGAGAATCCATACTGATTTCGAGATGGAGAAAATGACCTTGAACAACACTTTCTAGAGCAACTTCTTCTTTGTTTTTAGGCTGGTAGCTAAACATAGACTGCAAATATGAGATGACATGACCCTTTATGTGATTGTCCATAGAGTTATCATCACCACTCCATTCATGCTTGGAGGATCCCTTTCCTGAGATACTACAAATATTTTTCTTCAATAATTCGAAAGAAGCAAAACTTAATGGTATGGTTGTCCTACCTGATTTGAAACCGTCTTCAATTTCATTGTCAACATATGGTTGTATTTCAGCACAAGCAATAGGGTCTCCAAGCACATGAAAAGAAAGTTGTAACATCTTGTCATTCTGCTCCATTGATCTAGCGTGGCTTTGCATAAGCACGGATTTTTTTTCTTCGATGATGATTTTAGGATTTTATTTCAACAATTTGAAAGAAGAAAAGCATAGAGGTAAGAAATTCCCTTCAGCTGATTCAATACTTTCTTCTTTGTAATTGTGATATGTAGCCTTATTGTTTTCATTATACTGCTGAAAAGGAACATTTTCTGATAGAGAACACGTGGTTGATTTTTCCAGGGGGTCAACATTGTAATCATCATATTCATCGTATATAGGAAAATCATTAACATATGCCATGTCATCTAACAAGAACAAACTTAGAACATCAACCTGTTCTTCAACAAGCTGCTTTTCACACTCATATTCTTGACTATCTACAAATGAATACATAAAACTTTCAGCCCTTTTCTCATCATGGAATGGATCAACACCTCCTCTTTCGACAAGTGGGATGTAATTTTTTGCAAAATCATTAGCATTGGAAACTTCAAGAGGACCCATGATATTGTCGATTCTATGCTCAAGATTCCAATCAACTATTTTTTGTTCATATTCACTTTCATGTCCTTGAACATTCAACCCCTCATTTTGGGTTTTTTTACATGCTTGATGTTGTGTTGAATGTCCTAAGAATCACTAAACATTTGTTGTAAGGACCCAGGTATTCTTTCCATCAGGAGGAAAGAAAAATCTGGATGAAGAGCAGTTGCAAAATGGAGCATGGCAGCAGCTTCAGAGGGTTGAATTTCTTTGGACAAATTATAATAGATGTTAGAAAAATTTCTAATGAATACATAAATAGAGTCATTGTTGTGTCTTTTCAAGGCATAAAACTCATTGAGTTGCAGCTCTAAGGATTTTTCCTTGCCCCACAATTAAAAAAAAACCTTCTTCAATTCCACCCATGAGCTGATGGTTTCTGGGTGTAAGTGTTTGAACCAGTGTTTGGTGTCTCCTTTCAAGGATTGAGAGAAAACTCTCATACAAAAATCATCATGGTCAATCTCGAATAAATCTATAAAATGATCAAACCCTTGAATGTGATTTTCAGTAGATATGATACTCGCTTCTCTGTCGAACACAGGTAGGAACTCATAGTAATTTGAAGGGAAATCATGAAGGGGTTGTGGTAGCTTTAAGGGTATATATCTATGTTGGGCCTTAGGGGGTGTTGGGCCAAGAATAGTGGGAGATACATTGGTCTAAGTCTCATGGGATTCATCAACTTGGTCATTGTCATTGCATGGCCTAGGTGAAACATTTTTATCAGAAACAACGACAAGGCGAGGGTATGCATGTGCAACGTATAGAGGAGGAAATATAATTTTAAGTCTTTCATGATCATTATTAAGATACAGTAGGTAAAATAAAGTTCGTTTAGCATTTTCAAGGAAGGAGCAGATGCAACTTAAAATGAAAAGTAAAATTCTTTGTAAGAGGTCCCATTTTGAGTACCTGTTTTCCCTCATGATGCCCGTCCTTGCCGCTGTCAAGGGGTTTCATCTTTCAGTGAAGTTTCAGTCTCATGCTTGAAGTATTCAGAGCAGGGTCACCTCTTGTAAATTCAAGATTATTTTATCAGTGGAGTTGCCTTCAAATCAAAGTGGAGTCGCCAGAGCAGGAATATAGCCAAAGTGTGCCTAAGTGTCTACCACTCTTAGACCCTATGACTCAACCATGTCGTTCTTCCCACAGAAAATTTTTAAATTTCATCCTCGAAAACGATGCCAAAATGTTAGCACCCAGTAAATCTGCCCAGCTGTCAAAACAAATGACAGGGGTAACTATTTCAACCAGCTTTAGAGCTGAGGCACTAGCCTACTCAACTCAGAGAGGGATCTCTCGTGTCACTTGATACATCTATGGAAATCGATGGCTAGAATTGGTTTGTTTTGGGGTTTTAATAAATTTTTTGAAGAGATGAAGATGACCTTTGGGCTATGGGATCAATAATGTAGGATGTATTTCCAAATTGTGAAAACAATCAAGAGGAAAAGGCTAAATGAGGAAGTGACTTCTGAGTTTATGCTTGAAAATTTTAGATGGTATCAGAAGAAAAGAAACACATAACTATTATCAAATCATTATAGTAATGAATTTTGAAATGGTTTATAAGAGATGAACATATTTTAAATCCTCAAGTTGAGAGAATCGAATAATGAATTCTGGAATTTTAGTTTCTCAATTTAGACAGAAGAAAGCAAAATGAAAATACAAAATAACAGGAATCACATACTATGAGAGAAAAAGAGACTCATAACACCACCAATTAGAATATTTTCATAAAAAGTCCCAAAATCTTCCTGTACACCCATGTATTCATTCTATCCCTAGAGATTTATAAATTTTTCCTGCACAGAGGGTGTAGAATTCCTGTAGAAACCCCGATAGATCTAAAATTCTAGTTAAATTGAACACATGCAATTTGCTGATATTCAAGAGATGAGAGAAAGTTTTTGCTCCATAAATCAGAGAATTATATTAATAAAAAATGAATATACATGAGAAACCATCCTCAAAAAGAAGAGAGGAGGTGAATATATAGAATTTCCAACATAGAAATTCTAGTCAAAAAAAGCTAGAAATAG
>JASDQU010104205.1:228172-240942 GCA_032191745.1 Picea mariana | reverse complement strand
CCCCAAAAAACTGTGATCTAGTCCTTCTTGTATCCGCAGGATCACCGACTAGTTCACCCGCATCTTGCAGGGTTTTCTCTTCCCAAGTTGGAAAATGAGTTGGAGAAGCCATGACATGCTCCTCATCCTTTGTATCAGACCTAAAAGGATTTTCTAATGTCTATTCTAAAGTTCTTGAAGAAGTTTCTGACTCCTCCTCATCAGTGACAACATGCGGTTCCTTGGCAGGGTCTTCTGAAAAATCATGTAGTGATTCTTCTTCAAACATCACACTTCGAGCTAGAATGAAATTTTCAGTGTGAGAGTCCAGCCATATATATCCTTTGACACCTTAAGGATATCCAAAAAATATGCATTCAACACTTTGAGGCTCCAAAGCCTTCCTCTTATCTGTCGGAATGTGAGCCCATGCTCGTGAACCAAAAATACGAAAGTGCGACACTTTCGGTTTCTTACCGGTCCAACATTCAAAAGGAGTGGTGCCTTTGAGTGATTTGTGAGGAAATCAGTTCTGAATGTATGCTTCACAATTAATAGCTTCAACCATAGCTTGGGAGCTAATGATTTCGACTGTAGCATACAATTGGCCATCTCTTTTAAGGATCGGTTTTTCCTCTCCGCAACACCGTTCTGTTGTGGTGTATATGGCACTATGTGTTGTAGTTGTATACCTGCATAAATAAAAAATTGATGCACATATTTGTTGACATACTCCCCCCCATTATCAGTATGGAGTATCTTAATCTTACACCCAGACTCATTCTCAGCAAGTGCTTTAAATTCTATAAGGCATTCAAATACTTCTGATTTTAATTTCAAAAAAAATACCCAAGTAAAGCGAGAGAAATCATCTATGAAGGTGAGTACATATCGAGCCTTACTGATTGAAGGCTGTGGGAATGGGCCCATGATGTCACTGTGAATCATCCCAAGAGGTGAATAAGCTCTCTGTGCCTTCCCTTTGTCAAACTTTTTCTCTGGATGCTTGCCAAGAATGCATCCTTGACATACACCGCTTGTGAATTTGATAGCTAGCAATCCTTCTACCATGTTTTCCTTGTTGAGTTGATGCAAGTACTTATAGTTTATATGGAAAAATATTTCATGCCATAACCTGCTGATATCATTATATTGTGACAGAAATATAGTGCTAATAGATTTAGGAACAAAGTGGGAGAATAAATACAAACGAGACCCGTGATCTGCAATTCCATGTGCAAGCTGTGAGCCTGTGGAAATGTCGGTAATCATTGCGGAGTCTGGAGTGAACTCCACCTTCCTTCCAGATCTGGAATGAGTGATCTGATATATCGAGAGAATATTTGTGGATAGAGAGGGAACATGAAGCACATTTGTGAAGCAACCCCCTTCAAGATCAACAATTCCTTCTCCGCACACCTTTGCGGGTGTGGCATCTCCCAAGTGAATTAAGGATCTGGTGCTTTCTTCAATGGAGGAAAATTCATCTTTTGATGCAGCCATATGGTTCGATGCACCTGAATCAAGGATCCAAGATGATGGAGTGGATGTGACATCCATTAAATCATGACCATCTCATGCTCTCCCTCCCGTTCTGTTATCATCTTTCTTCTTTGCATTTTTAGGCACCATGAGATTGTGCCGCTGCAATTGCTTAGCCATCTCATCGATAGTCTTCCTCATGAAATTTTCTTCAGGATGAAAACCTTTGGAATAGTAGCTGAAAATTTTTCTTTCCTTATTCTTCTTACCCTTAGGCTTAGAAGAGTTATCTGAAGATTGTGCAGATCTCTCCTTCTTCGATTCAAGAAATTTACCCGTTCCTTTTTTCTTGTCTTTTCCACTGCACTTTGGAGCATTAGTAGCCGCAAGTGCTTGGTTCTTGGAATTCTTGATGGAACCAATTTGGAATAAATTAGATTTCTTTTGAGTCAATGCTGCAATGAAATTATTCAATGGAGTCATTTTCCATTTTCCCTGAGTCAATTTAGATTCTTGAAAGGACGACACAAATACGGAATATTCAGGGCCTAATTTCGAGAGAATTGAAAGGATGAGTTGTTCTTCCTCTTTCATGACTCCACATGCATTAAATTCAACAAGGAGGGATTTGAACTTGGTGAATAATTCTTGCAGGTTGCTGAAATGAATTGGACTTAGGGATATGAGTTCATTCTCCAGTTGATGCACTCTCATTGCATCCTGCTTGTCGAATAGTCCTTCCAATGTGGTCCAGACCACATCGGGAGTAGTGGCTCTACTGACATGAAAGAGGATATATCTGGAAATTTATAGGCATATCAGCCTAATTGCTTCATATAATTTATTGAAATGCTTTATATTCTCCACTGCAACAGTCGGTTCTTTCTCCGTTCCCATTGTTACCCTGTAAAGCCCTTTGCTTCGAAGGAGCAGAGAGATCTCTGTCTTCCATTCGAAGTAATTGAAAGGATCTAGAATGAGTTTTTTGGGATGAGAGATATGATCCATTTCTTATTTCTGAGCCTCTTGATGATCTATACCAGCAAATAAAACCGTGTACAATCTACTAGATTCAATCTAGCTTTGATACCATGTAGAATTCCTGTAAAAACCCCGATAGATCTAGAATTCTAGTTAAATTGAACACATGCAATTTGCTGATATTCAAGAGATGAGAGAAATTTTTTTCTCCATAAATCAGTTAATTATATTAATAAAAAATGAATATACATGAGCGACCATCCTCAAAAAGAAGAGAGGAGGTGAATATATAGAATTTCCAACATAGAAATTCTAGTCAAAAAAAGCTAGAAATAGATAAAATAGGTGTCATAAGCTAAGGGAGACCACATAGTTCGACCTAGACCACTAAAGATACATGTCACACACTCATTAATGTCCAAAAGAGTCAAGTTATGCACATTATCTCACTTAAGCTCACTTAATTGACAAGAGAAGCAGTTCCAACTCACTTAACTGACTCGAAATAGTAGTTACTAATAATAGTAATGGAAAAAATCATTAATTAAGGAATAAATATCTCACTCAAAGAGGAGGTTCACATTCCCTAATAATAGATGAGTTTTTTCATGGGGGAGTTGGAATAAATCATGAATAAATCAATAAAATCAACAATAAATCAAGAAAATCAAGAAAAATCAAGAAAATCAAGAACCAGGAGTTGAGTCTTGATCTAAAATTAGCAGTTCTCCCTAAAATCTAGGGATGAGGCACCCTTCTTCTCTATGTGGTAAAATTAGGTGAAATAAAGTGTAAATGAATGTATTAACCAAGATATAGGAGTCTAAGCTAGGTATAAACTAATGTAAGTTAGTGTTATGCTCCAACAGAGGGCAGGCTCCTCTTTTCTCCATCCTTCTATGCTCGTGAGGCCAAGCATATATAGAGGAATTTCATATGGAATTTAAAACATTCCGACTTCCTCATAATTCTAAAAATAGATACGAGTTACAAAAAGGAAGAACAATTGTATTATTTAAAGGGACCATTAGTAATTGGTTTGTCATATCAGGAATCCCTTCTCTTAAGCCGACATCTATCCAAAACTATTTGAAATACACCAAAATTTTACATGAGGATTCACCTCAGCTTGGCGATTTCCTCCTCCAGGGTACTCCACCAATCAGAATTTTCCCCGACGCTCTCTATCATCTTGGGTTTGGCCTCTGATTTCCTCCTTTTGCTCCTCTTCTTCTTTGTGGCTCGGTGGAAGGTGTTGTCTGCATGTTCATTTATGACAAGATCCCTTATAACGAGGTTTAATCTTACTCCCGACTCTGTCTCAGTTTCTGGTTTGATATGAAATTCAGTCACCTGCATCTGCAAGAACCATCTTTCATTCTTACTTATTGACCTACCTGGTACCTTAGCTGAGAACCCAATTGCACCATACGCCGTTTGACGGATATTATCCATGTTTTCTGGACTTCACAGAGACCTTGATTTGGCCACCCTTTGATTTTACATAATTCAGGAGCATAGGCTGAGATTGTTTTTCTTATGCATAAGATGACAATTTCCCAAAATAGGATAAAATGATTCATATATGAGATTTTGATGTTCTGTGTACTTTGCTCACGAATTACTGTCACAGTACCCTGGTGTGCCATGCTTCATCAATCCACTTCGAATGATGAGCCTCGAGTTAGTTATGCGGCGACGTCCTTTTGGTACGTCATCCGGGAAAGTACCTGGACCGGTGATGTGAGGTGATCTGACCAACCGCCATCCTCCCCACTAGCTATTGACATGATGTTTTGAACCAAGTGACATCGAGGCCATAGGAAAAGTGGTTTCGGGCAATCCGTCGTCTCCCCCAATGTGTGTGTAAGAGTGCCATGCGTTCCCCGTCGAAACCAAAGTAGTTTTCACCGGTCTGCCTTCGTGATGTTAAGTTCCATGCTATTTGTTTGTCCAATGTAGGCTTCAACCGTAGATTTGAGATTCTTAAATATTGATGACCCGCTGAGCTACTCCTTTCCCACTTCCACTACATTCGTTCATACGCCATGGAATATAGCCGAGCGCCCTGAACTATCACGCCTCTATTGTGGTATAACGTCTCGCTAAACTTCAGAAGTTTTTAGATCCCGATAAAAATTGTTAGGGTGATAACACACATAAAATGTCTTTTCGCAATCTGGAAACACTAATATAGGTGTTGTCACCATTTTTTCCTTTAGAGTATCCAATCCTTGTTGACAATCCTCATTCCACTGAAATCTAGTGTCCTTTAACAAATTTTACATTGGTGTAGTAATATGTGCATAACCCTTTATAAACTTCCTATAGTATCCTGTATGTCCTAGTGTGGCTCTTAAATGGCGCACTGACTTTGGTGGTGGTAAGTTCACAATAACAATAATCTTGGCAGGGTCAACCAATAAGCCCTGTTTTCACACTATATGTCCCGACAATATCCAAAAAGGTGTACCAAAAATGAATTTCTTAATGTTTAATGATATCTGACATTTCCTGCATCTTTCCAACATTAGTTTTAAAACTTGTACATGGTCTTTCAAAAGACTATACATAGTCCAGTCATCCAGATATACTTCTAGAAACTGATGTATAAATTCCTTAAAAGCAACTATGACTACCCTTGAAATGATAGCTGGTGCATTCTTCAATCCAAAGGGAATGAATGTATATTGGTAGGATCCCCATTCTGTAGAAAAAGTAGTCTTATACCTATCCTCTGGAGCTATCTCGATCTGATGGTAACCTAAGAATCCATATGTGAATGAATATGCTTCCTGGCCTCTTATATTCTCCAAGACCTCATCTGTAAAATGGGCAGGGAAAGGATCATGTAAGCAATCATCATTGATTTTTCTCAAATATACACAAATCCTTATCCCCCCTTTCTTCTTTCCCTATACTACCATTGGGATGATTGTTGGCACAGGGGTAGACCTAGGGTTCAATGCTCAAGAGTGCACCAACAAAACCCTAACTACTGGACCTTTCGGCAACACCTGCGAAGCAGATGAAGTCTCACCCGAGGTAGAGACAGGGGTGGTTGTAGGACTCAGGTGTCTGCAACCTTAGCTGGGACACAGATCTATGATTATCTTGCTTACAACACACTTGCCATCATTTATTCTTTAACATACATTCATTAATACACTTCACAGAAAGCACAGAGCACTGCAATAATTACTCATATCTAGCACTTAGTAATGATAAATAGGTTATACTTAATAGATTAAGCACTTATCATATTATGTATCATATCTATCATGCATTCATATCTCATAAGCACAAAGCATCAATAGATCTATCTAAACATATTAGAGCACTTAGCAAGAGAGAGACAAACACATCAACACAATACACAGAGTTACCGTGGTTCATCCCCACCCTAGGGCTACGTCCACAAAGTCTTATTCTGTTATTATCTTCTGTAAACCAAGTTACAACACAAAGCCTTCAAGATCCTACCCCGCCTAGGACAAGAGATTTCCATAGCTCTCTAGATCCTCTTTCCCTAGGTAGATCCAAGTACTAAGTCCTCCCCTAACCCATGCACTTAGCACTTACAATACTTACAGTAGGCACAGAGCTCTTACAGTCACACAGACGTATGATCACATAGATCTACCTTATGCACTAAGACATTCACTTTACATCACACACACCCTCTTTATACGCATATCCTACCCTTCTATTTGTAGATACAAAAGGCCTAAATAAGGGCCGATATCCCTTTCCCATTACAATATTCCCAAAAATCCAAAAAAGCCCTAAAAAGGGGCGGAGATCCCGTGATCTCCTCTTCGCCATGCGCTCCTTATTCGACTGGATGTAGGAGTACCAAAAATGATCAAATATGACCAATTATTCCTCAAAACTTGGTCAAGGGCCAACAGGCCCCCAACACTCATCTGTGACTCATCTCGAGTCACTAAGGTCTGACTAGTTTTTCTTCGAACGCCTCGAGCTTGGCTAAAGTTGATTCGACCTGCTACTTTGCCATTTCTTCCTGCTTGGTGAAATCCTGGATGAGTGCATTATTGACTGGTCCTTTTAGGCACTTCTCTGTTGTAATCACGACCTATTGTAGCTCTGTCCCTTGGTTCTCAATCTCTAAAAATAGTTGACATGCCTTATCCTGCAAAGGTTGAAGTTGCTGCATCACTTCCATGACCTTGCTTTAGATCATGTGGATCTACTGTTGTGCGACACATTACTCGTGGGATTACTTCATTTTATATATAGTTGATAGGTCCTTCAACTGCATCTGAAGTCGATCTACATGCTACTTCACCTCCTGGAGCTGCAACTCTAGTTTATGTAATTTTGGGTACTCGGTCAGGTTCTCATGTATCTGTGCACTTCTGGTACTTAGTTGTTTGCATTCTTCAGTGAGTTCTTTAATCCTTTCTACTGTACCCCAGGCAGTTATTTCTCACTGGTCGTGCTCTTCTTGCGGGGTACTTGGGATGATCTAAAGCTCTAAGTCCATGACTCTTTGCTACAGTTGCTGAATAACTTCAGCAAAATTAATAACTTAACGGTCTAAGGGTTCTTTGACCTTTTGTTCTAAGCCGGTCATAGAGAGAAATGCTCTATTGATAGCTTCTTCGATTTCGATTTGCTTTACGAGAAGCTGCTCCTTCTCCTTTTGGATTTTTTCTCCATCTCTATCAAATTTCTCTTGGATGGCCTCCTTCTCTTGCTGTGCAGCTTGGTGCTGCTCTATGATTTCTTCCCGTGCTTGCTTTAGGTCTTGGGTGGCCTGCGCTATTACTTCTTCCTCTTTCCAAATGTGTACTTTGACTATGTCGGAAATCCTATGGAGTTGAACTGATTCTTCTCCTGCTTCTGTTGTTCCTTCTGGTATGGGTGTAGTTGAGACTATGCAGTTAGAATGAAGTGCTCACTGCACTCCTTGGATCTCGGATTCAATTCTGTCGTACATCATCTGTTTCTTGGCCTCCTTATTTTCTTTAATTTCTTCTATGGATTCATTCAAAGTTGCGAGGAGAAAGATGAAGTCATCAGGGTTGAGCATTGTCTTCATCTTGGTCATGGTCACTTTTGCTTTCTTCTTAGAGGAATACTTTGAAGGTGACCCTTTTCTCTTCTTTGGAACTTTGACTTCTTCTTCTGGTTGTTGTTCGACTTCCTCTAGGTCATTGTTGTTACCTTCTTGATCAGGTGTGATGGAAGCTGTCTTTACATAGTAGCTATCTACATCCTGAACCTCTTCAGGCTTCTATGTTTCCTTTGTCTTCTTTGTCTTCTTCATCTTATTGGGCCCAGGTGTGTCTTGCGTGGCTTCTGGGCTGTCAATATCTGAAATGTCCGCTGGATTTGCTGGAACAAGGAGGTCCGTCGACCATTCCTTGGTGATTTTTTCTAGGTCTTCTTCGATCAGCTTATAATAGGACTGAAGCTGTTCTTAGTGTTCATTAGCACGTGGAGTTAGGTATATAAAGTGGTGGTCCACGCTGAAATTTATCAAAGGCTGGAACCCTTGTAAAGTGTTTGGGGTAATGCGAGGTTCACCCCCTATGGCTTCTTTCAGTTGGTTATAGTATCTGTGAAAAATGGCATTTGATTTCCATTGCTTGCTCATGTCCGTTGAGTACCATAAGGTACTAAACTTCGCAGATAATGGTTCGAAAGGGTTGAGTTCAGGGAAGGTTTTTCCTTTTGGTAGATCCCATGCAACAAAGGTGATCAATATTAGCAGCCAGCTAAAGTGGAATTCATGCCCCTAGTCCTGGAATTCTCTATAGTCAATTTCTAACTGAGTGACCAAATATTTTGCCCAATTCATTTGTAGTCCCTCCTCGCACTTCCCTGCGAGGTCAACTACAAAGTCATATACTTGTGTAGGTCTATTCTTATGTACCAACTTCCCTACTATCAGCTGACATGCGAGGTGCACTACGCCACTCTCGATAGAGGCTACCTTGTAATCTCACGTGCCTTTTTCAACATTTCCATAAGCCTCTTTAATCTTTTGTGAAAGAGCGCGATCCATGGTCTTTCTAGGGTAGTACTCATGGGGATTAGGGCCTTACATGATAAGCTCGGTAATTTTATTGATCAGCACCAGATCAACAGTTATACGATGGTTTAACCATATGTATCCTTTGTGGTAAGTTGCTAGCAACAATTTCACACAAGCAGTCACCTCTTGATGTTTGCCGAAGTACGATATTTTCATAACATTGAGCAGAGTAGACTGAGAAAGGTTCATCATCCATTACTGAGGGATGATCTTCAAGTTCTGAACCTTAGTCCTCGTTAAGTACTTATATGGTGCGAGCATGCTATAGGCTTTACGGTCTCCCAAGTTGAAGTCGCAAAAATTCAACACTGAAACCTTGTCTTGATCTGCACGATCGGTGCGAACTCCTTTCAGTAGATATGCAAGGACTAGGGTGTATTCAAAGTCTCTAGGGACACTGTCCCTATTAATCTCAGCACTTAGAGGGGGAATGTAAGATGGTAGGATGGTTGGCACTAACTTCCCGTTGAATGCATCGTCCCTATGCTTAGTTCTCAACTTTGCGCTGACTCGAGATGTTCCAACTTGATTAGTCGATGGGGAGGCTTCCACACCTCTCGACGACAAGGCTTGGACTCTATTGGACATCCCTCTTTTCGACATGACTCTTTCTGTCCTTAAGCTAGCAAGTACTTCTCTCACCGATTCTTCTGCTGCGCTAAGCTCGTCGGACATGTAAGCTCGGGATCACTGTCTTGGGTTGTCAATGGACTGTTGGTACCATAATCAGATAGAGAATAAAACTGGAGTAATCACTGATTCATAATGTGAGTATTATGTAAGTTCAAGTTCTCAATTGGAAAAAGTATCTTCTGGGCATGGCGCAAAAGAATAAGTAAGTAACTTTGCAACGGACTGCTTGCAACGGATATGAAGCTTCCATGACTATTGATCTATCCATTAAGGTGAGGTCCAAAAGTCTAACAGTAACCCATAAATTCTTTTTGATCCATTCAGAACGATGGTCGAACAGGTATATTGGTTCCAACGACTATATTGCTTCGTCATGGAGAAGTACTCTATGTCGTTGTTCTGATATCTCGACGAAGCTCCAATTCTGCAATTCTTCTTACTGCGAAGTGTCCTCTAGAACATATTGTAACCTTACAGTATTAGCCCTTTTCTTTCTTAACTTCCTAGCCTTCTTCCCAGTGAGCCTTGTCTCAGTAATGCTTTTACCATTCTGATCTTTATCTTCTGTGGTCTTAGTTACTTCGTGCTATCGAAAATCTTTCCTAGGGTTTCTTGATAATACTTCTTCTGTATCAAAAATAGGTAACTCGATCTTCTGCGGAGCCTCAAGTGTTCTCTTAGCTTCAACATTAGAGTTGCTAATATTAAATATCTGTGATCTTCTCTTCTTTTCTTCAATCAATTGCGCGATCCTTCTGGTCATAAAGTATTTTAACTCTTTCTTCTTCTGTTTCAAAAATTTTTCTTCTTCTTTTCGTCTGGCTTGTTCTCTATCAATCCAAGGTTTTCCTATGAGCATGGTAAATGGGGCATTGTCTTCAACAAATTTAATGATCTCAAAGTATTCCTTTGTCGAAGTTCCATTGACAGTCATAGGTATCCGGGCGATCCTTCCACATAGGTTTACTAGCTTTCCTCTGAAGAAACTTGTTTCTCCTAGGGAAGGGATCATGGTGGGATTCCTATAGATTCCCAATTTCTTTATTTCATAATGTTCACGTATGTTTCTTCATCAAGAGTATAGTCAATGTCAAAGTTCCCTATTCTTGCTTCGATTTTCTCCTTTTCTTTGAAGATCTCTGATAGCCTAACCTGTCAGTGGTCATTCAAGGTATCTTTCATCTATAACAATATCTTGTCTGATTCTTTCTTGGTTTCTACTATAATCTTGGTCTCTTGAGATCCTTCAGGGTTTGCTTGCTCCATATGCATCTTCTCAAGACTAGCAATCATTCTAGGTAAATCCAAGACTTCATGGTCCATAGCCTTGCAACAGATGCAACTAGGTCTTCTCCGAGGGAATTCCTTAGCAAGATGCCCCGATCTTCTGCAACTATAACAAAGGGTTAATCCTCTCTTCCGTTTAGATGTTCCCTAAATCCTTCTATACTATGCACCAGGATCATGGTGGCTAGCCTGCAAAAAACTCTTTCTAGGATCCTACATCCACTTGTTAGTCCATACATTCTTTCGGTGCATAGGTATAACATATCTATCACTATACTTATTAGATATATTCATATCAAACTTTCTTTCATCTATTAATTCCCTAGTTTTGAAGCTAGGATAGAATCTATCAAACATAACTAGATCCATTCTTTAGAAACAAAAAAATTCACTTATCTTACTTCTACAAAGCACAAATCTTTCAAATCTAAAAATTTTTGACTATTCTTACCGTTATCAGGTCACATAGATTACAAATCTTACCTCTTTTCTACGGATCTAACCTTTTTCTTTGTAGATCTGATTTCTTTTCCTACAGATCTGACCTTTTCCCTTCAGATTTGACCTCTTTTCTTCAGATCTGACCTTTTCCCTTCAAATCTGACCTCTTTTTCTTGGCACAAAGCTTTGTAGGTCAAGTAGGATACTGTGCACTAGGGCAAAAGATCTACGCATAGAGCTTAGTTCACACAAATATTTTTCTTCTTTAGCTCCCAACAATCATAGTTTCAGGTCCCAACAACGAAACCATTTGTTGGCACAGGGGAAAACCCAGGGTTCAATGCTCAAGAGCGCACCAACAAAACCCTAACTACCTGCCCTTTCGGCAACACCTGCGAAGCAGATGAAGTCTCACCCAAGGTAGAGGCAGGGGTGGTTACAGGACTTAGGTTTCTACAACCTTAGCCATGACACAGATTTATGATTATATTGCTTACAACACACTTAGCATAAGTTATTCCTTAACATACATTCATTAATACACTTCGCAGAAAGCACATAGCACTGCAGTAATTACTTAGATCTAGCACTTAACAATGATAAACAAGTTATACTTAATAGATTAAGAACTTAGCATCTTATGTATCATATCTAGCATGCATTCATATATCATAAGCACAAAGCATCAATACATCTATCTAAACATATCAGAGCACTTAACAAGAGAGAGAAAAACACATCAGCATAATACACAAAGTTACTGTGGTTCACCCCCACCCTGGGGCTACATCCACAAATTCTTCTTCTATTATTATCTTCTGTAAACCAAGTTACAACACAAAGCCTTCAAGATCATACCCCACCTAGGACAAGAGATCTGTGTAGCTCGCTAGATCCTCTTTCCCCAGGTAGATCCAAGCACTAAGTCCTCCCTTGACCCGTGCACTCAACACTTACAATACTTACAGTAGGCACATAGCTCTTATAGTCACACAGACATTTGATCACATAGATCTACTTTATGCACTAAGCCATTCAATTTACATCACACAAACCCTCTTTATACGCATTGCTTACCCTTCTATTTATACATACAAAAGGCCTAAATAAGGGTCGATATCCCTTTCCCATTACAATATTCCCAAAAATCCCAAAAAACACTAAAAAGGGGCAGAGATCCCGTGATCTCCTCTTCTCCATGCGCTCCTTCTCCGACTGGATGTCGGAGTACCGAAAATGGTCAAATATGGCCAAGTATTCCTCAAAACTTGGTCAAGGGACAACACTGATCCATTTAGATTCCTCTACTAGTTCTATGATGCCAACTTCCAATATTCGGTCAATTTCTGCATTCACTTTCTTCTTTTACCCTGGATTCATCCTATAAGGTATCTGTCTGACAGGTCTAGCCTATGGTTTTAGGGGTATCTTCATCTCACCTATCTCACCTTCTATGCCTTTAATCTTTGTAAAGGTTGTTGGAAACATGTCATTGTATTCACACAGTAACTCTATTATCTTTTCTAGTGTCTTCTCATCCCAGTAGTCTCCAATGCTTGCCATTTTAAGATTTCCATTTGTGCCAATGTTGACTTTATTGACTTTGATTGGTGCAACAAAGGCTTATGAATCCAGATATGGACCTTCCACCTCTCTCTCTCCTTCAATCTTTGTGATCTGAATGTTGCGTGGATCATCTTCATCTAGTGCTTCCTCTTCGACATGATAACATGGAGTAACTCTTTGACTATATGTCTATTATGCTATTGATATTTTGTTATGATTTTGACCTCTCGTTCATAAAAAAATATCACTCCCCTTATCAGCTTCAGAGTTGAATCAATCTTGGGGTTCTCATGCTTGAATGAGAAGGTTACTACAAAATTTGTTTGTAATCCTGTCC
>JASDQU010104205.1:210681-225142 GCA_032191745.1 Picea mariana | reverse complement strand
AAGGGGAGAAAAAGAGAGAGAAGAAAGAAGATATGCTAGCTGAGAGCACAAATAAGAACTGTATACTTTACCTTAATAAATCATAAGCATAGTTCTGTGGATGTAGCCCTAGAGAGAGGGTGAACCATGTATATTTTGTGTTGTATGTGTGATTGATGCCTAGATCTATGTCATTGTTATATTGTTATTTGTAGTCTTATGTTAGATCAAATCTATAGCTGCATAGGATAGACCTAGATGATAAGTGATATATGAATGTTGTATTGTTGTTGTGATAGATCCACTTGATATTTCCCTGGTTGTAGACATTCTTTTCCTGCAACCCCCCTCTTAGCTGCTTTGGGTGAGATTGCATCTGCTTCATAGGTGCTATCGAAAGGGCTAGTAGCTAGGGCTTGTTGGTGCACTCTTGGAGTGAACATTGGGTCTGCCCCTGTGCCAACAAATGGTTTCATTTTCAGGATAGGAATCTGTGTAAGGGAATGTCAATGTGGTTCCCATCGAAGATAGAGATTCAGAAGTGGATAGAGGATCAAGAGAGGGACTTTGCTGAAGCCCAAAACAAGAACCCTAAGCTAAGTACTGAAGGTTGGCTACAGAGACAGATCTTCACCGATATTCACGAGATCTTGTTTGGAGGAATACATCAAGAGCTACATGAGTGGTTAGCTAAGTTAGCCGATACCCAGTTCGAGATCAGATCTAGACCTCCTATGGTCTGGACGTCGGAGTTTATTAAGAAGGTTGAGAGAGTCGATAATGTTGTATCAAGAGCTATAGATCATTGGTTCGATAGTACCATTGGAGGGTATATCACCAAATTTGCTATTGACGGAACAAAATCATATAGCCAGGCCGAGAGATACTTCTTCAAAGGACCCAGAGGAAAATTTTTACAATTTCTGAAGCTAAGAATCAAGATGTTGTTGCATGAAAAGAACATCTTGAAGATACAGTAGATTGGTTGGATCTGAAAAGGCTAATGTTCAAGAATTCAAACAGTGACAGTGACACAGAAGCTAGACATACACGAAGTGGGAAAGTATTTCGAGGGGTTCACCTTGAGAACCTATTCAAGAAAAACTACGGAGATGAGGGTTTCTACAATGGAGAAGAGGCAGATCTGATAGATAAAGAACATTCAGAACCCACCAGAGTAGAGGAAGAGGAAGCTGAATAACTTTGCCAGAATGAGCCAGAAACATTAGGAACTGCACAGACCACTGAAGTAAGTAATATCAATCCTTCTGTTATTTCAGAAATGCTAAGTAATCATAATATTCCGAATCACTAGAGTCCGCAGACTACTATTACTAGTAGTTCAACATCTACTTAGACAAGAAACCTAGGCAGCTCTATGGAAGACGAGATGAGGCTCCCTATATTTAAAGGAGATGGATCTGAAGATCCTGATCAACATTGGTTCCTGTGCGAGGCCATATGGAACATTAAAAATATTACCGATGAAGCTATTAAAAGAAACCAATTTAGCACTACGTTGAGGGATCACACGCTGAGCTGGTACATGAATCTTGTCCAAGGAATTGCGCAGTCTAAGACACTAAATGAGATCAAGAACGTGCTGGTTGCAGAGTATTAAAAACCTAATTCAGAGTCACAGTGTATTACTGAGTTGAAGGAGATCAAACATAAGGAAGCCGAACCTGTTTGGGAGTTTGATCAGAGATTCAAGACCTTAACAGGACGATTGACTTTTAAGATCCCAGATGAGCAGAACAAATAATGGTTCATCATTTCTCTTTTACCACACATCAGAGTTCCCCTGATGTAGCAGAAGATTTCATCGCACGTAGAATCTTTGGAGATTGCCATGAAGCTTGAATCAACACCTATGGGAGAATCTAGCTCAGGCATGAGCCAGATCTTAAGTCAGCTGAATAGTTTGTCTCTGCAGGTTGAGGATATGAAGAAGGACAAGAGGAAGGGAAAAAGAAAAGATATCTAGTGTGTAAGATGCATATCTGAAGGTCATGATAAAGAACATTGTCCCCTATTTCATGAATATTTGACCTCAAGAGTGCTGAGCCCCTTGAAGCAAGTTAACCTGCCCTGGTGCGAAGTATGTAGAAAATGACATCACCCTGGTGAGTGCTATTATATGCATAAGTATGTTCAGACACCCACAAAAATGTACTGCACATTCTGTAAGTTTGTAGGTAACGATGATAGATATTGTAGGGATTTTGACTTGATGCACGAAAGATCAAGAGATATATACAAGATCCAAGGTGAAGTACACCAAGAAGAA
The DNA here is from genome assembly GCA_032191745.1 of Picea mariana. Taxonomy (NCBI): domain Eukaryota; kingdom Viridiplantae; phylum Streptophyta; class Pinopsida; order Pinales; family Pinaceae; genus Picea; species Picea mariana. The sequence goes on along the minus strand of JASDQU010104205.1, from coordinate 222,873 downwards.
AACAATGCACAGTATAATTCACTAGGAAGAGGAAGTTTCGATCCTCACGGTGGATATAGAGGACGAGGACGAGGATGAATTATGGGTCAAGACCGAGGAAAAATAATCTTTTACAATTGCACGCAACCAGGAAATTTAGAGAGGGACTGCCAGAACCCTTGCACAACCTACAATTATTGCAATTCCTTCGAGCATGTCATCGAGGACTGCCCTTTGCTGCTAGATAATCTTTAGGAAATATGAGGACCTCAACAAAACCTGCAATTGCAACTGATATATGCTGAACCTTGCGGAGCAGACCCTAGAGTCACTGTTATCACTCGAGGAGGAGCTGCTACAGGAGAAGTTAGAGTAGCCCAAGGAAATATTGCAGATGACCATAGAGTCAAGAAAGCTACAGAGAAGACCCCAACGTTCGATGCTAAGAAAGAAAGACAGATATTTGAGGAGGAAATAAAAGAGTTCAAAGGAGATCAAGGGTCTTCATAAAGAAACAACCAGAAATCAAATAATATGGCATGCCTCAGGCATTTGATCAGTCAGTGTCACCAACAGAAGGAAAAGAGGTAAGCAAACTCATGGAATTTTTGTGCACTTGTGTTAAGTTGATTCAAGATAAAATCTCTCTACAAGAATTACAATATTTAATCAAGCAGTATGATCTAGGAAAGATAGACTCCTTACTGAATAGGGAAGTGCACAAAATTGGGAAAAGGAGAAGGACAAATAAATAATTACACCTGAATGCTCAAATGCGAGAATATGATATAGACTATGTGGTCCTCGACTTAGGGTCGGAGGTCAATGTCATGACGAAGCAAAAATGGGCACTGATGAGAAAACCGAAGTTGATCTATTCCCCTATCAGGCTTAGAATGGATAATCATCAAGTTGTCAGCCCATTTGGATGATTGGAGCATGTCCCTGTGGACATCGATGGAGTTAGAACCTTTGCAGATTTTGAAGTAATTGAAATTGTTGATGACAACTGCCCTTATCCTGCATTATTAGGAATTGATTGGACCTTCAACAATTATACTATTGTTGATCTAAAGAAGAGGCGTATGAAATTTTAAAGATATGGCCTTAGGGTCATTGTACCTTTAGATCTAGTTGAGGGTCCTCGATACACATAGCCTATTAGAGAAGAAGACCACGCGTATGAACTGGAAAACATCTACAAACTAACAGCCAGATAATAGGATTATATCAATCCTACAGCGGATGGGAATCTAAGTTGTCAAAGCGACAACACATGTTCATAAAACTTAGAAGAAGCGTTGGAGAACTAACAAAACCAGATGTATGAAGTCTCTACCATAAGATGTGCTAGACTAACCAGAGAGGTTCGCTGGATCAACAAAACAGTGAGTAACTTACCCACATTTGATGGGATGAACCCTTTAGAAAAATTCTTATCAGAGTTTGAGACAAGTGTACCAACACAATAGAGGTTGTTGGCAATGGATGAGGCCATGAAAGCCACACTGGAAAGATGGTGGGGGATGCACAAAGGAAACATCACAGACTGGACACAATGTTGAACTTTGATGACAACGCGGTTCTCAACACAAGTAGGAAGCTGTGAAGTGAGGTACACAGGTCGAAGTTTCCCAAAGGACCATGTGAGAAGATGCGAAAAGGCCTGTAGTGACATTCCTAAAGAACAATGGGTGCACAGATTCATTAACACGCTAGACACGATCCCTATCAACTGGTACCTTCAAGCGGAGCTGCGCCTCATCACTTCAGATTGGGAAGGTATGATCCAGAATTTTGTAACCACCTTTTTGTTTGAAAGTGAATTTCCTTCAGTAGACCAAGCATTACATATTGTGAGACATAAAGTATTTAAGGAGGCATCTATCCTTCCTTTGGAGAAAGAAGAGGATGAATGGACTACGACATTCCAGAAATTGCAAGGATGTTACAACATTAATGCCGATGAAGATGATGATATGAGGAAGGTAAACATCGCTGAGATAGAAGGCCATATAAATTTGGAAGGACCAGGAGTTGAACTGCCATTCATAGGACAACTTACCAAAATAAAGAAAGTCAATATTGGGACAGAGGAGACACTGAAGCTTGCCAATGTCGGAGATTATTGGGATGTTTCTACCATTTAAAAGATTACAGAGTTATTACATGAATATCAAGACTTGTTCCCAACCAAGTTCACTGATATGAAGGGAATCAAAGGGCCTATGGGTGAGATGAGAATACCTTTTAAACCAGATGTGAAGCCAGTCAAGAAAATACCTTACAGACTGAACCCAAAATACAAGGAAAAAGTGAAGATCGAGCTTGACAGAATGCCGGAAGCAGGGATTATTGAACCTATCAAAGAGTCAGAGTGGATCAGCCCTATGGTGGTACAAGAAAAGAAGACAAGAGAAATTAGGATCTATGTGGACCTCATAAAGTTGAATGATGCCTGTCTGCATGACCCTTTCCCTACACCATTCATAGATGAAGTGTTGGATAACGTGGGAGGTCAGGAAGTATATTATTTTTCAGACGACTTTTCAGGATACCATCAGATTTGCATTGCCAAGGAGGACCGTCATAAGACTACGTTTACAACAGAGTGGGGATCCTACCAATATACAATAATGCCATTTGGATTGAATAATACCCCAACCATATTTTCTAGGGTGGTGGTCGAAGTGTTCAAATAATTTTTGAATAAATTTTTAGAAGCATACTTTGTTGACTGGACTGTTTTTAGTTTGTTGAAAAATCATATTGAATGTCTAAGGCTAATGTTGGAAAAATGAAGGCAGTGTAAAATTGCTTTGAATCTAAAGAAATGCATCTTCTTCTCACCATTTGGAGTTCTATTAGGTCATATTGTATGTAAGCAAGGATTGTTGGTTGACCCATCTAAAATTGCAATTATAGTTTATTTTCCACCTCCTACTTCAGTCAAACAACTGCGCCCTGCACTGGGCCATACTGGATATTATAGGAAATTTATCAAAGGATATGCCCAAATTAAAACACCAATGGAGAAGCTGCTGAAGAAGGACTGCCAATATGAGTGGATAGATGAATGTCAGCAGAGCTTCGACACACTGAAACAAAAGATGGTTACAGCGCCCATTCTGGTTTTTCTAGATTGGAGCAAAGAATTCCATGTGCATGTCGATGCATCTTCTATTGCATTAGGAGCAGTACTGACACAACTTGGAGAAGGGGACATTGATCATCCATTAGCATTTTCCAGTAGGAAGCTATCCACAGTTGAAGTTAATTACACCACTACAAAGAGAGAGGGACTAGCCATGGTGTATGCACTCCAAAAATTCCACCACTACTTGTTTGGAGGACACTTTAAAATGTTTACTGATCACTCCACGCTGAAGTACCTAGTCAACAAGCCAGTGTTGGGGGGGAAAATATGAATATGGCTTCTGATATTTCAAGAATATGATTTTGAGATCATAGTTAAGCCAGGAAGAATGAACAAGAGCCCAGACCACTTATCAAGGTTGTAACATGGAAAAGAGCCTACCAGTTTGGAGGATACATTACCAGATGCACAATTGCTCACCATTAGAAATATTGATGACCACTTCATAGACATAGTCCAATTCCTGTCAACAGGAATGGCTCCAAGTGAGTATACAATTCCTCAAAAGAAACAACTAGTGGTGCATGCTGCAGACTTTTCACTTATAGCTGGACAACTGTGCAAAATGGGACCAAATGAAATATTAAGGAGGTGTGTTATGGAGACAGAGCGACCACTGATCCTCCCAGAATCTCATGAAGGCATCGCAGGAGGAAATTACATAGGGAAAGCAATTGTGCAGAAGGTTCTGAGAGTTGGCCTTTGGTGGCCTACATTACACAGAGATGCTAAAGAGTATGCCAGAGCATGTGATGTATGCTAGAGAATTGGAAAACCATCTTGAAGAGATGAAATTCCATTAGCACCATAGATGACCCTACAAGCATTTGAAAAGTGGTCCATTGACTTCGTGGGACCTATAAACCCACCAGGAAAGCACACAGGAGCAAGGTACATTATTACTGCGACAAAATACTTAACCAGATGGGCCGAAGCCAGAGCAGTCAAGAACTATAGTGCAACTACAACTGCGTGTTTTATATTTGATGACATAATAACCAGGTTTGGATGCCCTAAGATACTTATGAGTGATCAAGGTACACACTTCATCAATAAGATAGTTGAATCCCTAACTGAAGAATTTGTAGTCCACCATCAGAAGAGTACACCTTACCATCCAGAAGAAAACAGAATGGTTGAAGCATTCAACAAGATCTTAGAGACAACATTGACAAAGATTTGCAGTGTGAACAGGGATGACTGGGATTTAAGAGTACTAGCACTACTTTGGGCTTATGGAACCACTTGCAAAAAATTAACAATGCAGACCCCCTTCAAGTTGGTTTATGGTCTTAAAGATGTTGTCCTTATGGAATACTTAGTACCAAGCCTAATAATTGCTGCATTTACAGACATGGATGATACTGATGCTGTTCGCGAGAGGCTTTCATAGTTGGTTGAATTGGAAGAAGACAGATTCATTGCAGGATTCCATCAACAAGTTCAGAAGGAATGAGAAAAGGCCTATCATGATAGGCACATCAAAGAGAAGACATTCAAGAAAGGTGATTTAGTAATGGTGTATGACAGTAAGTTTATCAAACACCCTGGGAAGTTTAGAATGCATTGGCTCAGACCATATGAGATTGCCCATGTTACAGAAGGAGGAATTGCGCAACTGAAGACATTGAAGGGAGACTAGAAAGAAGGATTGGTGAATGGGAGTCGACTGAAGTTGTACTATGATAACCAGATGCCTCACAAATCTCGGTAAAAGAATGAGGAAAAGGGTCCAGGTACCAGGTGCAGTTGAAATTGGGTACAGACACAGAAAAGATAGTTTGCACAAGGATATAAAGGAGGCATAAAGTAGAAAGAAAGGGTTTCATTGCGCAGTCCAAAGTCAAAGTAAAACAAAAGGATCAGATTTGAAGTTCCTCGGGATGAGTCACAGGTGAGTGTTGGGGGCCTTTTGTCCCTTGGTTATGTAAGGAAGCGAAGAACAAGGAAGGAAAGGAAAAAATCTAGCTTCGCGGGAGACACATTAACTGTCATTGAGTCGAAGTGAGCAAAAGAGAAGGAAAGATGGAGTGAAGTGTGGAAAAGAAATCCGTTGGACAAGGAGATCAGGGATGACAGATCAACAAGGAAGAAGGATCGTGGACAACTTAGCAAGTAGAGAAAGCCATCATTTGATTCTTTGGAACACAACGCGATGAAGAAGGAAAGATAGGCTGGCGAAGACTGGAAAAAGAGGGTCAAGTTGACTTAGGGTTTTAGACACCTAGGGTTTTGGTATCTAGGGTTTTTTCACCTAGGTTTCGAACTAAGGCTGTTGGTGAGGGATTTTAATGTATAAATAAATGTCAAGAGGACTTGGGTCGGGTTGGTCATTGAGTATTGGCATGATATTGTTGTTATAGCTCTGTTGTGGAGGGAGAGGATTGTATTGTGAGATCTTCAGCTGTGTACGAAGGTCAAGTCCTGTAGCTGGGTGTGCAGGAAGGGGAGAGAAAGAGAGAGAAGAAAGAAGATCCACTAGCTGAGAGTGCAGATAAGAACTGTATGCTTAACCTTAATAAATCATAAGCACAGTTCTGTGGACGTAACCCTAGAGAGAGGGTGAACCACGTATATTTTTTGTTGTATGTGTGATTGATGCATGGATCTCTGTCATTGTTATATTGTTATTTGCAGTCTTATGTTAGATCATATCTATAGCTACGCAGGATATACCTAGATGATAAGTGATATATGAATGTTGTATTGTTGTTGTGATAGATCCACTTGATATTCCCCTGGTTGTATACATTCCTATCCTACAAACCCACTCTTAGTTGCTTCGGATGAGACTGCATTTGCTTCGCAAGTGCTGTCGAAAGGGCCAGTAGCTAGGGCTTGTTGGTGCGCTCTTGGAGTGAACCTCGAGTCTGCCCCTGTGCCAACAATGCCTATGCTCATCCTTTACCTTTTGACACTCCATACATCTGGAGATGTATTCTGTAATCTCCTTTTTCATGCTTGGCCAAAAGTAATAGCTCTTGACTGCTGCCACTATTTTCTGATATCCAGGGTGCACATCATAAGGCACATTATTCATTTCCTTTAGGACCATAATTCTCAATTCCTGAGAATTAGGTACATAAATTATATTTTTGTACAGGAGTGTCCCATCAGTTTCCAATTTATAATCTTCCACTTTTTGTAGCATCTCACCTTGTTGTAGCTTTGCTACCAATTCCATGTACTGCAAATCTGCATTTGCAGCTTCTAAAATTATTCCTTTAATATTAGTTTCATACATGCTAATGGTCATAGCATGTAGTTCATGCACTCTTCTGCTGAGTGCATCAACCACTTTGTTCTCCTTTCCTTTCATATGCTTGATATCAAAGTCATACTCACAAAGGAATTCCAACCATATACTCTGCCTAACATTCAAGGTTGGCTGATCAAACAAATACTTCAAACCGTTATGGTCTGTCCTCAGTTCAAACCTCTTTCCCATGAGGTAATGTCTCCATTTTCTTAGGGCATGCACTATGGATGCCAACTCCAAATTGTGAGTTGCATAGAGCCTTTCATGCTCTTTCATTTTTCTGGACTTATAACATATTGCAAACCCATTCTGGCCGAGGACTCTACCCATTCCTTCTTTGCATGCATCTGTACACACTACAAAATCTTCATTTCGATCTTCAATCCTTAGGATTGGAGCACTAGTTAACAACTTCTTCAATTGCTGGAATCTTTCCTCACATTCTTCTGTCCATTGAATTTTTTTCTCCTTCCTTTGCAAGGAAGTGATGGGGTGATCTATCCTTGAGAACCCTGCAATGAATCTTCTGTAATAGCCAGCTATATCCATAAAGGATCTGACTTCTGTCACATTCTTCAGCGCTGACCATTCTCTAGTGGCCTCTACCTTCTCAGGGTCCACAACTATCCCATCTTTTGAAATGATATGCCCCAAATAATGGATATGATTTTGATAGAATGATCACTTGCTCAATTTGGCATACAGTTTATGCTTTCTTAGCACTTGCAACACCATGCTCATATGATGTTCATTCTCTTCCTCTGACTTGGAATACACCAGGATTTCATCCAAAAAGACTATGACAAACTTGTCTAGATATTCCCTGAATACACCATTCATTAAACACATGAAAAAAACAGGTGTATTTGACAACCAAAAAGGCACCACTATGAATTCATAATGACCATACCTTGTTCTGAAGGCAGTCTTGCTGATGTCTTCATCTTTGATCCTTACCTGGTGGTATCCTGACTTGAGATCTATTTTTGAAAATATCTTGGCATCCTTCAACTGATCAAAGAGATCATCGATCCTTGGAAAAGGATACTTTTTCTTAATAGTCACTTTGTTCAATTGTCTGAAATTGATGCACAATATTAACGTCCCATCTTTCTTTTTCATGAACAAGACCGGGACACCCCAAGGTGACACACTTGGGTGTATATACCCCTTCTTCAGAAGTTATTCAAGCTGCAATTGTAGTTCTTTCAGCTCTGGTGTACTTATTCTGTAAGGAGTTTTCAACATTGGAGTTGTTCCAGGCATCATGCTTATAGAGAAATCAATATCTCTCTTCAGGGGTAGTCCAGGTACCTCCTGGAATACATCTCCAAAATCCTTCAATACTGCATGGTATTCAATAGTTGATACCTTATCCTTAGGTGCCTCTTCCATATGAGATGCAAATAATTGGCAGCCTTTCCTGTAGCACCTCTTCAACTGCATTGCTGAGATTTCCCTGACAACAACTGCTCTGGGAATTCCTAGGACTTTTCTCTGATTTCCTTCCTCATCCAGGAAAGTGAATGCCTTGTTACAAAATTCTAATATGGCATGGTGTTGGTCCAAACAATCCATCCCAATTAGACAGTCATACAACCTAAATGTAAGATGTTCAATTCATCCCTTGTGCCCAGTCCATTCATGTCCACTAGACATGACTTAACCAACTCAACAACCTTTCTCTTGGCTCCTGTATCTAGCTTCACAAACCAAGACTTTCCATTCTTTCTTCTTTGTAAATGCAAACTTTCCACCACTCTAGGATCTATATAACTATGACTAGATCCTGAATCAATTAAAATAATAATGGTATGGTTGTTGATCATACCTTCCACTTCAATCATATGTGATTGAAACTCAACTTGCTTGTTGTCTAGGGCTACATAGATACTTGGTATTCTACTACCCATGTCCCCCACTGTTTCTTCCTACTGAACATCATGGACAAATCTCACTTTATCATCTCTGCGGGGGAAATCTCTGTACCTATGAATCCCTTACAACCCCAACATTCCATAGGTGACTGTCTTGGAAATTGCCCACCTATTTCAGCCTTCCCGGGATCTCTAAAAGATGGCTGTCCTTGAGGATTTTTTCTGAAAAAGGGTGGCTTAGTTCCCTTCTTCCTCTGATCCATATTGAATTTCTTCTTGTCATCCCAAGCCTTTTGGAAAGTAGGATTTTCTCTTTAGTGCTCATATAATCATTTTTCTCTTCTTATGGTTTCTTTCATAGTTTTGGGATCATCATACTAGATCTTGTCACCGATGAAAGATGGAAATCCACTCAGATACCTTTAAATTTTGACAGGCTCATCCTTGATGAAAGGAACATACTTCAGCAATTCCAAAAGCCTTCGTTCATATTCATCAATGGACATGCTACCCAACTTGAGTTCAAAGAAATCTTTCATCTTTCTGTCATAGTATCTCTTAGTCAAGTATTTCTTTTAGAAATACTTCTTGAATTCCTCCCAAGCAACATTTTTCTCTTTAATGTGTTGCACCTCCACAAATTGATCCCACCACATGGATGCCTTTCCTTTCAGTTGATACTTTTCAATTCTTCCTTCTACATGAGAGGAATCATTCTGCAGTTGGAAATATTTCCTCATGCCAAGCAGCCATGTCTCGTCATCTTCCTCCTTCTAGTGTTCTCCATCAAACGTATGATTCTTAATCTTGTTCATTTCACCCTTAAGTTCATCCACTCCATATCTCTGGTGTTTTCTGGTAGGGGATGGGCTTGAACTACTGTGTGCCCTCCTCTTAGAGTGTCCTTGGGAGTGATGATGGTGTCAACCAACACTCCTTGATTTTCTCTTCTCATCAGGGAACCTGCGACTTCCTGATTTACTGGAGTCATTTTCCTTCTCCAATTTCCTTTCTATCCTTTCCAGGATCCATGTCAACTTTAGGTTGAATTCTCCCTGTTGGTCCCTAGCTTTCATGAGCTACCTGTTATCTGCACGGTGATGTTGGACATCTTTCTTCAATCTTTCAATGTTTTTCATCATGTTTCCTTCCTTATCTATCTCTTCTCCATTCCCATTGGAGTTCGATTCTTAAATTCCCAAATGAATATCCATTCCTCTAGCTTCATTCTCTGAGTTAGAAGCATTCTGTGCCTCCTCCATTTATCTTCACTAAGTGAAAATTCTGTTTGGTTCTGACAATTGTTGAATCTGCAACACAATGTGAAATCAACCGAAATTTGTCAGGCCATCAGTCGTTAACAAATTCCACCATATTCATAAACCAATCTGATTCAAGAAAACATTCATAATTCCTTCTCTGCGGTTCTCGATAAACCAAGAATCCTCACAGATCCTTTCGTTCTGCAATAGATTTTTGGGAACTAGCCCCCTTCTCTTAGACCCCAACCCCCACTACCATGACTGTGGCCTAGTGCTAGCTCGATAGGCGCTTACTCGGGACTTCGGGCCTATGGCTTCAGAATTTTTCAAACACATCTCAATAGTCTCTTGGAGTTCCGAATTAACGAACTCACGAAGTAGGGAGGATCGACGATCCACGGATACTCAACATCTAGTGGATAATACCCATTATGGAACTTCCGACATAGGAGCCTCAGAACTTTGAGGCCTTGGAAATTTAGGGCTTCAGAACTTTTGAACTTCAGAAGTTCAGAATTTCAGAAGTTCACTCCTCAACATACATTAATTCTCTCGAATTATGAAATCCAAAATTATGATTTGCTCTTTTTCTTCAGAACTTTGGGTTTCAGAAGTTTGTGCATTAGCACATCCCAATTCTCTTGATCGTCGAATTCAAAAGTTACGATCTGCCATGAGATCTATGAATCACAACCATTTGCGCGTAGATCCGACAGTTCTAATCTGATTTTCACCTTGCGGCTTACCTTCTTCTCTTGGCTTGATCTAATGGTAAGGCTTCCAGGTTAACCTTCCTACACTTTCTCCAAATATGATGGTCGTGAAGGATTCTCCTTCTTTAGAACAGATCCCATGACCCACATTACTCTATGGCCCAATACCATGTCTGTCGTGGTTTTATAATACCGCTACACCTCCTGAGCTTTATAACATGACCAAGGTAACCTCTTGGCACTCATGAATTTTATGGGGTTCAAAAATGGTTCCCCTTGACAAAATTTATACCTGAAACCTTAGTTCTCATGACCACTTATCCGGTCCATCCAGGATCAGTGCTTGAAACCTTAGCTCTAAAGTTGAATCTTGTCCATTTCGACAACAATTATTTTCTGAAACTTTTGCTTAAACTTCCATTAACATGGTCCATCTAGGCTTAGTGTTGAGAACTTGGCTTTGATACCAATTTGTAACGTCCCCATCCACCAACAGGCCGGACAACACCACTACTATGATACTTCACTTAGCTCTGATACCAATTTTTAACGTCTCCAACCACCAACAAGTTGGGCAATGCCACTGAGGAACATACATACATACATACATACATACATACATATATAACATGCATTTCTAATGAATTCAAAACAAATAACACAGAGTTACTGCTACCATACAAACTCTAATTGAATTAACAGTAATTCAAACATGCAACATAATACATGATAACATTTAAGAGTCATAGTCATGCACAACATATATAATTAAGCACGGAGATGATACTTATATTTTAACTGGAGTAAAACCACCAACTGCGTGCAGACCTTCCACGAACCTCCCAGCCTTAGACCAAACTACTCATCACTCTCAGTAGGAGGTCACCCCCGAGCTAGGACTAAACTCCACCGGGCAAGGGATTCCTAGGCTAGGAAAGGTGAACAAAAAAGTCACACAGTTAAGAGGAAGGAATCTCTCTTAGGAGCCACTTATGCCCACTGCTCACAAACTCTCATCCCCCACATGCCTGTCCCACCCTAGGAGTATACACCTTCACTATCACACAGTCCATCAACTGCTCCACCTCCCTTACCTTGGGCTTCAGTAACAGGCTAGACCAGAATTCTCAGAGCTCTATAGCAGCTTCATAACTCCCTCTAGGAGAACTCACTTCCTCAGCACACTCTCTCACCTGGAGAGAGTTTCTCACAGGCCTGACAACCTGCTTCTTCAATCATGGCTTGAAAACCCACTTCTTCAAACCAAAATAGCTAAATCGGGTAAGGCAAGGGACGACTCAGTAAATTACAAAGGTACAAAATGGTCATTGTTTCAGTAATTACTAAAATGGCTGGCTACGGGCTTTCTCAGTGCATGAGTGAACTTGTTAGGACAAAACGGGGCAGACTAGTCTATCTTAGCCGAGATGGTGAAAGCCAAAAGAATCCTTCTGTGTGAATCCCCTGCCTCCATGAGTGAGTGTCCCAAAAACAAGAATTCCCCCCCTTAAGTATGCATGTGCCTAAGCCAACACCTGTCACTCATGAATCACGTTCCTTCCCTTTGGAAGTCACCTGTCCTTCCCCAGGAACTTAGGATAAAAACATATCCTTTTAAACAACCTTTGGAATAATAATAATAAATTATTATTATCTTGAACTTAAGCCCCTAGACTTAGACCCTCTTTCCAACCTCTTAGCTCCCTCTCCCTTACCCAACCTAGTGGAGCTTAGTCCCCCATCACTCTTTCTTCGTGGTCGATCTACACACAACGATGTTTTTATATTAATAATATGAATATTTGCATGTACAAAATAGGTGTTGGTCACTATAATTGCTTATTTAATTTAAACAATCAAGTGCTACATAAATTGTCAACCCAGGGAAGTCTATTTATTTCAAAGGTAACCACGCACTATATATGCTCAATTTCAAAAGCAACCT
>JASDQU010104205.1:180643-195526 GCA_032191745.1 Picea mariana | reverse complement strand
AATCTTACCATTCCCTGGAAACTTTTCGAGATATGAATACTCCAACCAATCTGCAATCCTATCATAATACATGCAATTACTAACATGGGATTTTTTGAAAGAATTCACATATGACAAATATTCCTGATGAGAATAAAGTATTAGACTATCAAGGAAAGAATCTTGTAAAAAGGTCGGATCAAGATGGCGATAACTTATCATGATTCTCGATCGAAAAAGAAGTGTCTCATTCTCTTGAAAATTTCCATTGAGTTTAGATATTTCAAGATTAACTATTTGAGGTGAACTAAATGGAATGACCAACATTTTTGAATAATCATCATTGGTAGTAATATTTGGCCAATTATACTTTTCAACCTCAAATAATTGATCGTGGAAACATTTAGATCCTTCTTGAAAAACAAATTGAGATGAATCAATGGAAGATGCAATTTGAGACTCTTTCAAATCATTTTTTGATTTACCCACGGATAATTGATGAGAATAAGAATTAATATGTTCATGGGTAGAATTATTTTCCTCTTTATATTCTATTCGGTAATCTATTTGTACCTGATTATATAATGTTGAATTCTCTCCAAGGTAATATGGAACACACAATTGCACAACATCAAGATAAAAAATATCAAGGTACAAGGAATAATATGTAGAAGAATTGATGAGACAAAATGCATCTCTTGAAATGATAGGTATATGTGTTTTGAAATCTGGTTTTGTCCCCTCTCCTTGTATAAACTGATCAACCTATGTTGTATTCTCTTTTAAAAAATACAAGATAGTTTCTAAGAGACAATTTGGTTCATTACATAAGGGAAAATTTGAGAGCAAATCACTAGAGATAGAAGGTTGATTAATATTATGACTAATGGTTTTGTCTCCTATTGATTGATCATAGATTTGTTCAACTAAATTGGGGGAAGATTTATCGTCCACATGATTATCAACTTTATATTCGGTCTCTTTTACTTTAGAAACTGTTATAAAATCTATGAGAGTGTGACAACTGTCATCTTTTAAAGTTAAGGTTCCTTCTTCGACAAGAGGAGACATCGTTGACAAGGAATGATTAGAGGTGACAATTGCATTTTGTAAAAGATGATTTTGCTCATGATTTGCCAAAATGAAAGAAGTTGACAAAAATTGTGGTGCTTCAAAATCTTCAAGATCAACATCAAAATTTGAACCATCTTGAGATTGAGTGTTAGTGCTCAATTTAGATTGGTTAACAATTAATTGATCTTTCTTGTTTGAGAGAGAAACGAGATATTCAAACCACTCATTAATAAGAGACATTTCTTTCAACTGGAATCTATTACAAACATGAATGAACCTAATTGCAAAATCATTGAATGATTCACCATTTTCTTTCCTTGAGCAACTTAATTCTTCACTTAATTAATCATAATCATAGTTGTTAAAATCTAATAAAAACTCAATTACAAACTCAGACAAAGAATGAATAGAATTAGCTTGAAAAGATTCAAACCAATATTTAACCCGACCTCGGAAGGTGAGAGTGAACAATCTGCATGTAACATTAGGATCAATGATCTTATGTCTTAAACATTTATAAAAAAAATAGAAATATGGTCTACTGCAGATGTGTTCCCTTCACCATCAAAGGCGAGTTCTGAAAAGAGATCAACTATCTTGTTGGAAATAACTGGTAATGAGACATTAAAAGCATGTTCCAACACAATGATTTGGGCAGAAGCCATGAAAAATTAAGAATTTGAAGAAATTAACTCCAAATAGTTATATTGTCATCTAACCTACCTTGTAGTGCATTATAAGATGACACGGAAAAATGATTTATAAATCTGGAATTATGAAAGGCCGAGGGATGAAACATTTAATCGTTAAATCGACCTCATTCCCTTCTTCTAGTGCCATTTGTTGACGGGCAAATTTGGAAGGACATCAACTGGAAGAACAGGTCTGGTCTGGGGTTGTCTAAATAACCCAAGCCGTTTGGTGTAACCTGTTCTGATGGGTTTAATGGATTCGTTAGCCAATCTAAGGTCCTAAAATAAAGAAGAAAATACACTAACTAATGTTAAAAAAACTATAATGGATATATTGTGTACTCTAATCTAATTATCTACAAATGTATTTCAGTAGAAAGATAAATATAGATATGTCATTTATGAACAAAATAATTACAGGGTACAAGTTTTCATGAAATCCTTGTAAAATCAATGTTTTATAATCATTCTCAAAAGAAGATAAAGAAAGCACATATTTCTTTCTATATTTTCTATTTTATAATCATCTACCTAAGAATTATAACTAAAACATGATTAGAAATAGGATAGAACGATGGTCAAAATCCAATCAAAGACCGTCCTATTCCACTAGTAAATAAAAATGACAAAAATTAGAAGTGGGTGAAGTTAACCTGTTATTATTTTGTTAATTGTGTCCATGCCTTTGTGTGAACAAAAGTGTCCAGCTGCCCCGCTTGTGAAAGAAATCTGCAGTAGGCATATACTAAAATTTTCTTGAATAAATTCAAGGTATGTATTGGAAGCTAGGATTTAAGAACAGAATAGTGAACACATATAATCCAGTGAGATTATAATTACGAATGACTACAGTAAGAGAAATCTTTATGTAAAACATTCATTTTACCTATCAATTAAATATCAAAGAAAAAACCTGACATCAAAATTGATATAATAATCATAGTCATAACATATGGAAAAACAAATCATGAACAACATCTAAATCATGAATACAATGGAACACAATATGTCATTGAGACTAAAGCTATACAACACATTGATATTCCAATATAAGAGAAACAAAACGTAAATGAGACAACATTCACATTGGTCTAAAGACGAAATGCTATAGTTGTTCCATTAAGTTCTAAAAATCATTAGTCCATGATCTGTCCCAGGCCAAGATGATCTTCACTTACAAAATGAAGAGTATTTAAAGTGATTTGAAATCCTATTTTCCTATCTCCTAGGATAGGATAGGATCTCATGAGATCAAAAATATTACAAAAATAGAGGGCTAACAACCACTCATAACAGAGTTGATTCTCTTATTAAATTAATAAAAGTTTTTACAAAGAAAAAAGAAAAGGAAATACTAATTATTCAAATGCATAATCGAACATGTTCTCCCCATAGGATCAACAACATGATCTACTATTTCATGAAAAACCAAACAAGAATAAGTTAGACAATTTCTAATAATTAATTTCTAATTTTTAATTTAAAAGAGACCTCAATTCAAACTGATTTTTAGAAAAAGATAAGCTACATGTTTCTATATATAGTCTAAAATAGTAAATATCAGCCATAAAAATCTATTTATTTTAATTTTTTCAAAAAGAATCAAATCCAAAAATAAACAATTTTCAACTATTTCAGTAATTTGACAAATTCGAATTTATGATGGTGGAGATTTTTTTTAGTTTTCTAATGATCATATTATTAGGTTGCTTAGTTTTATTGTTTATAAAGATTGAATCTAAGTTACTCTGTTTCTCATTTCTTGACAGTGTGTTTGTTAATATGACCCTTTTTATGCTAAAAAACAAGAGTAGGAGAGAGCCTTCCTTTCCGCACATCCATTACCTGTTCCAATGTTATCCTAGGTAAAACAAATGCATCGTGGTTCCTTAACCATGGGGGTTTGCAAAGGAACTAAGTTTGGTTCAGAGAAGAGATAGTAATCATGTGGATTAACACACAAGTCTTTGATAGCAAGGCTTAGCTTCTGTCTATGATAGAATTCATTCATTCGCTGCATATCTTCACACCCACAGAGAGGATAGAGGAAAAAGAAAAACTCAGGCGAAACAAATTTTATGAGAAAATATTATCTAGGAAATGAAACATACCTCTGAAATGGATTTGTTTCTGAATAATCTACCTATGATGAAGGTAAATGGACCCATTTCCGAAATGGGTTTTAAATGATGTGACCTAATTTGTAACTATTTTATCAGAAATTCTCCTGCAAAAACGTGTCTTTGGCAGGCAATTATGGGTTTTTAAAACAAAAAAGAACTCAGAATCATTTAGTTGGATTCACATCAAAGGTGCTAGAATGCAATAGGGATAACTCAAAATAGTTTTAGGTTTGAATAGTAGGAGCGATAGGAATAAATCCGAATGGATAAATGTGAAAAGACCATAGCAAGGCCTATGCATTATCATATCAAAAGCTAATGGGAATGAGTGTGAAGGGTTTGATCGTAAAGCTTTACCATTCCTGGTAATGAGAGCCTGCCATATTGAGTTGAAACCCTATGCCTGTAATGAATGGCTCGTTAATGCATTGTGCTAGTAGGGTGAGATAAGGACATGAGTACAACATGTGTACATTCATTTGTATGTCTATTGGTATGATCATTAAATTTGTGAGATAACTATCAAATGTATCAAAGTCTCTTCATAAATTGAATACAAACTATCAAACCATACAGAACTACATTAAAACCCAAAGCATCAAAAATAGGTCATTCAAACATTAGATTTGGATTTCAAACAAGTATGGTGACATTTAAAAAAAAATGCATTCTAAGGCATAGAAATCATAACACCAAGCTAGATTTTATGTTTGATTAATGCTTTCATTCATGAATCAAACATCAAAACGAAAGCACAATCAATAAGAAATTAATCAAAATACATGCTAATCCAGTAATCATTTAAAAATCCTCAAAAATGTTCACAAGAATAAGGTGGCGGCAACCATAGAAAAATAGAGTTTCTTTTGATGATGTTGAATATCAAAATCATGTGGGGCTGCCAACAATGCCCCACCATATTGCAGGTGTTTCCTTGAGTGCAATATCTAGGGATAACAACCTTTTATTTTCAAACACTCCCTCCTGATATTTTGTCAAGAATTCCTCTAATTCATTCAACCCATGAAAACTGGGAGGTTCTCTTATCTCTGTACGTACCCACCTTACTGCACAGTCTATTCTTTTGCACCTCCTTGTGGAGACTTCATGTAGTCACTTCTCCATATGAGTACCCCATCTGTATTTGGGTTGAAATAATCTTCTTCTCACGCAGTGGTTTTGTATAATTGGTTTATTTCTTCCATATCCAAACAAGTCGCCTCTACAAACCTTTCACCTTCTAAAGGAGCCAATGGTGAAATAAATGTATATTTTCCTGATTCAAAAGTCATTTTACTTATCTTCGGGTTGATCACAACCTGGTTATCAAATGCCCAATCCAATCCAAGTAATGCTGGGTGAGGTGTTGTTCCATATACTATCTCTATTACTTCAAAATCTTCAACAATGTGCACTCCATCCAGATCTGCTGTCACACCTTTTAGCCTTCCAATTGGTAACTCTCTGTGTTGATTTGCTAGTTTCAACTAGACATGTGAATAGCCTAATGTAGGTTACCCCATACACCGCCATGTCTTCTTAGGAAAGACATTTACTTTAGAGCCTAAATCCAGTACAATATCTCCCATGTTGAAATCCCCAATGTTGGCATTCAACCTGAATTCTCTGATTGTCCTTCTTCTTGTATGGAGATGATTGACTGTTTTTTTTATCTAACTTCCCTTCTACCTATATGTTAATATTTCTATTAGATTCTGTAAGACTTTAATGGATGATGGATCATTCGATAACTTAACACAAGATTGTAGAAAATTATTTATGTTACTTACTTTCTCTAAAGGTTGTCCTTTACTGGTATGGTCCATTGAATATGGAATCTAGTACATTGGTGGGTCCTGATTTTTATGTGCAACTGATGCGGGGAAATGTTCTTCTTGAGAAGCTCCTATTCGGCTGTTATCGGGCTAATTGTTAAGTGTGGACACAAATCAATCCCCCTAGCTTCACTAGGAAACTAGAACAAAACAAGACAATACACTACTCTTTCCTTAGCTTTCAATTATCAAATGAGAAATGGATCTAGAACATACCTTTTAAATATTGAAGATCCAACTTCGCCAATGCAATCCAAGCTCCGTCACTAGGTTTATGAGAAATATCTGCAAATAAAAGAAATCCAATGAATAGAAGAATAACAGAGTCTATTTGATATGAAACTGTGTATGTGATCAAGGAATCATACAATATGGAAAAATAACATTCATATAGGAAATGAAAGTATATCTGTATTAACGAATGTGGAAGAAAGATACAACCAGATGTCTTGATGTCATCAGGTTCCTTCCAACAGTTCCTTACTTCCCACACATTTTTTGCTCCAATGGATTCTGAGACTGTGTATCTGATAGCTACTCACAATCTATCTTAACAAAGCAAAGCTCAAAGCCAACATACAAGCTCCAAAAAATACAAGCTACAAGATAAATTTCCCGAGCTCAATCCAACTAACTTTCTCCATGATAGCTCCTCTCCTTTTATAAGCTAAATTTGATAAGGTGAGGAGGTTAGGATGATCCCACTAAATCATGAAAGTGAGTAAGATCCAAACCATTCGGAGGCCACCTCACCATAGAATCTTCTCCTTCTAGAAGCATCGAGAAGACGCTTGTTTTTCCCACGTACAAAGGTTGCCGCACCCTAGCTATAGTGCAACCTGCGGAAACTTTGCAACCTAGCTATAGTGCAACCTACGCAAATTAGTCATTTTCACACCCTGTGTTTATAGAAGCCTACGAAAATCCTCCTTAATAAGGTTTTTACAAAGGAAAATATAAATTCTTCTCTTAGGGAAAGTTCTTCTCCCTTCTTTCTTTAGAAATTCAGGCCACTGACCCCTCTGAAGGAAACATATAGGTTTACATCATTAATGGTCATAAGAGTGACAAAAATAATGTGTAACACTGGCCTCCTTAAATGTTTCCTTTTCTTTCCGCGCGTCAAACTTCTTTTGTGGATCAATATTATTCTTGACCCATTGGTGTTGAGTTGGATCTTTTTTTGCCGTGTTGGCTCCTGTATTGGCTCCACCTCGAGCAATTATATTGATGTTTTTACCATCATCCATGGCTTCTGGAGAAATCCACTAGACATTCTGGTTGTTCTGGTTCCTTTTTTCTTGAATCTTCCCCAAGAGCATTGGGAAGTCTTCTATGTCGTGGTCTGTTACACTAAAATACATACATGTCGTAAGTGGAAGTGGAAAATCCATTGCATAATGTCCTAGTTTTTGGAAGTTATGGCATACTATTGGCCCTCTTCCTCATCCAAATCCTCCTCTACCTCGTCCTCCACCTTTGTATCCACCTCGATCTCCTTGTTGTGCATTGTATTGGGGTACCTAATTATACTGCGCGGGGTTATACTGTGGCTGCACATTATTGTATTGCGGCTACACATTGTTGTATGGTGGTGACACCTGGTTGAAATAAGGTGCATCTTGCCTTGTCATCATTTCTTCTTGCACTCTGTAAGTGTCTGAAGTTCTTTCTTTAATCAGTTCCAGTGGTCTACAATCCTTATCCTCATGACCTACTAATTTGTAAAAATTGCAATACAAACTTTTTGGTATTGTATTATACTTATGCATCATTGGAAAATTATATGGATCATTCCTATGCATATTAAAAATATCACACCATGGTCCTCCTATTGGCAAGGGTTTTGGCACCCCTGCTGCCAAATACTGCACAAAAGTTGGACATTCGTTCTTATGATGTCCTTCTGTCCTGCATAGTGTACACCAAACAAATTCTCTTTTCTCTTTTCCCTTATTATGTTTCAGTTGAAATGTCATATTATTTAAATCCTCCTTCAACTCCTCTATTGCTAGATCTATCTGTTGATACTAATTTTCTTCGATTTGCAGGGCTGCCTGGAGAGCCTTTGCCTGATTTTAGAAATTCTGTTGTCTCAAAGGATACTTCAAGTGTGGTAATAATGAGTTCAAAAATAAGTGCCTATGTTGCATGTCAGTAATTGAATATTTCAACTTACCTTTTATATGTTTGAACCTATGATCAATATCCCAAATAGACTCACCTAGTTTCTGACTAATTTCAATCATTTCATTCATGTACTGATCTTCTGAGCTTGGCTTATGAAACTCATTTACCAATATTTTTTCACGTCTGCAATAGTCTTCGGTACTCCTTGTGGATTGTTTACATCCAGGCTCGTGTATCAATCCAACATGTGGTCTCTTAGTGTGATAGCTAACTGCACAAGCTTTGTATCCTCATCTGTGATCTTGTTTTCTACCTAGATATTTTCATAGTTGAATAAATTCTTTTTAGGATCCTATGATGCTTCTCCCTGAAATTATGGTAATCCTATCGTAGGATCTTGTACTGCCATTTTGAACCATATTGAACTACTTCCTCCGTGCGGTGTATATAATTGAATGTTACTTCCTTAAGGTTCTCCCCCATTTTATTGTCCTTGATTGGACCCTTGTCACGTTTCTCCTCTTCGACTAAAATTTGGTTGTCTAAATGTTGGTGTTCTTTCAGGTGTATTAATCGTACATGGGGTTGTAGGTTCCACACTGACGATGATTTGGACTGGAGTTCTTCCTTCTATTCCTAAAATTGGACCTATTGTTTTCCTTTTGTATGTTGCTCATAGGATTTCCTCAATCTTCTCCATAGCCTAGAGATCCTCTACCTCTTCTTCATTGCTCACCAAGCCCTCTCTGTCAGCTATGGCCCTCTTCTTGTTATTCATCTTATATTGGTAAGGTCTTCCACTACGCGTCTTTCCAACTTTTTCCATTATCTCGTTTATCTGGTCCTCTTCCATCATGATTGGGTCCATGGCCTCCTTCTTCTTCCCCTTATCCATCTCCCTGTCCATATCTCAACATGTTGTCAGTGCTTCCCCCCTTCCCCCATGCACGCAGGGAAGTTTAGCTGTTATCACACCTTTGTCATACAATAAAATCTTGATTAAAGTATACAATGATCTGATTTACCTACCTCTGGGTCCCTTCAGAAAGTCCTTCTCTACAACAGTGTAGGACTTCGCGGTATCTACTGCAAATTTGGTGATAAACCATGTAATAATACTATCTAACCAAAAATCTACTGCACACATGAATTTTTTATTAACTTGCGGTAGCTGTGGGATCTCCATAGGATGCTTCTAGCTTTCTGATCTGGTTCGTAGGGTGGTTGTCCTTCAACCTCAATAACCACTACTGCAACAAATTCGGGAAATCACGAAAAAATACCTCATGAAAGTCATTAAACATGTATTTGTCGAGATACTTGCATGGTGTCAACTTAGGGTTTCTATTGTCCTTCTATTCAAACTCAAGTTCCTTTGTCCTCAACCATCTTTAAATCTCCGCCTTCATTGGATTCCATGGCCTGAACATTCCCTTCTATGCTTTCATCCTCCATTCCTTTTTTCCATAGATCCTGTCTCCTCAATCTTGTGCAGTTCTAGTTGGAAAAATAACCATTTGTTGGTTACTTGGGTTGACCCAGGTTCTGATCTCAAATAGGTTTCCAACAAAAAATTCAAAACTATCGGCCCTCCTGGTAAACCATAAGGAATCACTATGCACAAAGTGAACAACGTAGTGTCACCTGAGATAACTTTAGGGGGGACTGCAATACTCAGGTGTTTGCAGTCTAGGAATGAGTGGGGATTGTGGTTAGATTATCTTCCCCATACATCATCATCATTAATCATTTATCTACATCTATGATTCATTCATATTTAAACCTATGCATGCATTCTGTTATAACTAGTTTTAACCATTCATTTTTGAGCTAATGATTAAAATAATAGTAAAAGAATTTAGTAACAATCACATAGGACACAATATTTTACTGTGGTTCACCCCCTCTCGGGGCTATGTCCACAAAGATCTGGCTTCTCTTCTCTTTTATTTATTCTATTGAAAAATATACATTGTGCACATTACATCTTCAGGATCACAATAAAAAATGAGGGTAATTACCCTCTAGGAGGTTGACTAGATCACACCAGGATCCTCAGCCTATGACCTAACCCTCAAAGACTAGCTTATTCCATTCTACCACAATCACCATACAAAACTCATTACAATCAATAGCTTCTGAACCAACCCCCTTACCCTAGAGCTCCTAGGTCGTTATTTATACTACTCTACTGGCATATAACCATTAGAATATTTGTCAAAAACCCTAACCCTATAATAGTTAGGCTTGTCTATATGTGCACCATGTTTCTTTTGCTTCCACATGCTACTTTTCATTCTTTATTCTACATGTTGCTTTTTTGCCTCCTAAGGTGAGCGCTCCAAAAATAGATATTTTCTTCAAAATTAGGTCTGCACCCAAAATAAATCCTTCTTCCAAAAATAGGCCTGTGCCAACATCACCACAAGTTTTTAAGATTGAGTTTTATGGACTAATACTTTTCCAAATCAGTTTGAGTGACAAGATAGATATTTGGTCCTTGGTCCCGTGACTTCAAATCAATGAAACTTGTCTTTTATCATCATGCATTGTCCATTATGAGGGTGAGACATAAAAATTTCAGATCATATCACTTCCATTAATGAATTGGGTATCTCCACTAACATGTTTTCCTCGTTGAATTTTGAAGGTGTCTTTTGAAGCTCTCTTAACTCACATTTAACCTTCTTGATCCGATTTCCCATTCTATTACTCCAATATTCAAATGATTGGATGAAACATCTTGAATTGGATTGATTCAATGATTTTCGTTGGTTTTATCTTGATATGACCTTGTTTGAGTTTTCTCATGAAGTTTGTTGGTTTGATTGCCTTCATCTTGTTCTGATCGGGGGTTTTACACCATGATATTTTTGTCGCTTTTGGAATTGGAATTTTCATCTATTTCATGGTAGATATATTACAACCAAGTCATTAAACTCTCGATGAAACTATTTAAAGCATTGATCTACACATTTTTGGGATTTATGTTGAGAAGGATCATCCAGGATAATATTTCAAAAACTCATCCAAGTATCCAAAACACAAACCATGCAACAATTTACACATATACTTGCATAAGTATTACTGATTGACCAAAAAATCCATACTCAAGGAAATCCTGAGAGGAAAAGTGCTACATGCAACCTTACTCTTTCATTTACATATGAAGTGGACACTTACCTCTATTTCATATACTAAACCTATTCGAATCCCACCAAACATGATCTACAACTGGGTTCAAGGAGATAACAATTGAAAGAGTACTGATGACAACAATTTGATGAACATTTTCGGTCGAAAAAGATCACTATGGATCAATAACATTGATTTCTAACCTCGAAGATACTGATCAACAAAATGGTACTTAAATTCACTTCTTTAGAGAAGAACCGATGATCATTATAGCCATAGTCATTTACTACTCGAAAGAGAACTTCCACTCAATAGACCAACATTCAAGCTAAGTTGAATCCATCTCTCTACTGGGATATTGGCATCATGAATTGGT
The DNA here is from genome assembly GCA_032191745.1 of Picea mariana. Lineage (NCBI taxonomy): Eukaryota > Viridiplantae > Streptophyta > Pinopsida > Pinales > Pinaceae > Picea > Picea mariana. The sequence continues at coordinate 184,182 of JASDQU010104205.1, read as the reverse complement.
AAGAATCATGAGTTGATTTCATGCATCCAAACATGTATTGTTTTCTATGTTTCTGTTGAGATCAATTCCCTCTTCCAGAATTTCCCTCCCCTTCTCTATTTTCCCAACTTCTTTTGTCCTTTTATTTTCCCTCTTCTATACTTACCCAAATTCCCCTTTTATTTTTTCCCTTCTATTCTCACTTTCTAGTTCTTATACTTAGTCATTTTTCCAAAAACAACAGGTTCACAGGTTGCCAGGTTAGCAGACTCGTGGGTCCTCATCTCCATCCACACCCTCACATCATGAGTTCGACCGACCACCACATTATCCTATGTGTTGTCCCTTGGGTATGAATGTAAGTGAATATCAAGGAAGAAAGGAAGGAATGTGAACTGTATGGAAGAAACAGTGACTGTTACTGGGTCAAAGTAAGTAGAAGAGCAGAAAAGATGGAGTGAAGTAAGAGAAAGCAAGTCGTTGAACGAAAATTACAAGGATGACAAATTAGAAAGGAAGACGGATCATGGACAACTCAGCAAGTGGAAAAAGACACCATTGGATTATTTGGAGCACCGTGTGAGAAGGAAGGATAGGCAGGTTGGCAAAGCCTTGAAAACACAGGTCAAGTTGACCTAGGGTTTTAGACACCTAGGGTTTTGAAACCTAGGTTTCGGCCTAAGGCTGTTGGTGAGCTATTGTAATGTATAAATAAGAACCTAGATGAGGGAAGAGGGTTCATTCTAGTTTGTTATTTGGGTGAGAGAGATGAGATTATGTTATGAAAAGGGATTGCTATAGAGAGAGAAGTATTGTATTGTGAGAGCAGTCTGTATTGTGATATCTTCAACTCGGTGCATAGGGAAGGGAGAGACAGAGAGGAGAAGAGAGAAGATATGCTAGCTAAGAGCGCATAAAATAACTGTATGCTTCATTTTAATATATTATAAAGAATAGTTCTATGGACGTAGCCCTAGGGAGAGGGTGAACCATGTATATCTTGTGTTGTGCATGATTGATGATGTGTTCTTTGTCATTTGACATACTATTATTATATTATTGTGTTAGATCTGACACATAGTTGTGTGGAGTAGATATAAGCTGGGATTTAATTTATAGATGCTATGTTGTTTTTGTATCCGATCCACTTGGTATTCCCTTTGGTTGCATACATACCTGTCCTGCAACCCTCTCATAGCTACTTTGGGTGAGACTGCATCTGCCTCGTAGGTGTTGCTGAAAGGGCCAATAGTTAGGGCTTGTTGGTACTCTCTTGGAGATGAACCTTGGGTCTACCCTCATGCCAACAAATGGTTCTGTTTCCGGGACATGAATATTCTTGAGGGAATTTCAAGGTGGTTTCCATCAAAGACATAGATTCAGAAGTGGATAGAGGATCAAGAAAAGGATTTCGTTGAAGCCCAAAACAAGAAATTTAATCTTAGTACAAAGGATTGGTTAGGAAGATATATCTTTACCGATATACATGATATTTTCTTTGGAGGAATCCATCAGGAGTTATATGAGTGGTTAGATAGGTTAGCAGATACCTAGTTTGAGATCATATCTAGACCTACTATGGTTTGGACGTCAGCGTTGATAAAGAAGGTCAAGAGAGTTGGTAACGTCGTGTCAAGAGCAGTGGATCACTGGTTCGATAGTACCATAGGAGGGTATATCATTGATTTTTCTATTGACAGAGTAGAGTCATATAGCCAAGAAGAGAGGTATTTCTTTAAGGGGCCTAGAGGAAAATTTTTACAATTTCTGAAGTTGAAGATCAAGATGCTATTGCAAGAGAAGAACATATTGAAGATACAGTAGTGGGTCAGATTGAAAAATCTAATGTTCAAGAATTCAGACAATGACATCAACATAGAGGTTGGACACACGTGCAGTGGAAGGACCTTTAGAGCAGTTCCTTTGGAAAATTTATTTAAGCAAGATCATGAACCTCTTCTATCAGAAGAAGGATTTTATAGTGGAAAGGAGGAAGAGCTACTGAGCGAAGAACAGTCAGGATCTGTTGGACCAAGAGAAGAAAAGACTGAGGAACCTCGCCGAGAAGAGCCAGAAAATTTAGGAACTGTGCACATTGTTGAAGTAAGTACTATTACTCCTCTTGTTGTTTCAACAGCACTAAGAAATCAGAATAGTCAAGGTCACTAGAGTCCTCAGAGTACTATTACTAGCAATTCAACATATACTCAGACATGAAACCTAGGAATCTCTATGGAAGATGAGATGGGGCTCCCTATCTTTAGGGGAGATGGATCTGAAGATCATGATCAACACTAGTTCCTATGTGAAGCCATATGGAATATTAAGAATGTCACCAACGAAGCTATTAAAAGAGATTAGTTTAGTAGTACCCTAAGAGATCGTGCGCTAAGATGGTACATGAAGCTTATCCAAGGACTTGCACAGCCTAAGACGTTGAATGAGATTAAGAATGCATTGATTGTAGTGTTCAAGAAACCCAAGTCAAAGTCACAATGTATTACGGAGCTGAAAGAGATCAAGCAAAAAGTAGATGAACCTGTTTGGGAATTTGATCAGAGGTTCAAGACCTTAACAGGCCGGTTGAATTTTTAGATTCCAGATGAGTAGAAAAATGAATGGTTCATTTCTTCCCTTTTACCACACATCAGAGTTCCTCTGATGCAACAAGATATTTCTTCGCAGGTTGAGGCGCTGGAGATCACCATGAAGCTAGAATCAGCCTCTATGGGAGAATCTAGCTTAGGTATGAGTCAAATCTTGAGTCAACTGACTAGTTTGTATCTACAGGTCGAAGATATGAAGAAACACAAGGGAAAAGATAAAAGAGAATAAATATGGTGTATCAGGTGCAAATCAGAAGGCCATGAAAAGGAACAATGTCCCCTCTTTCACAAATACTTGGCCTCTGGAGCTCCGATCCCTTTGAAGTAAGTCACCCTACCCTGGTGCGAGGTATGTATAAATAGCCACTACCCTGGTGAGTGCTATTACATGCAATTATATGTTCACACACACACAAATCTATATTTCACATTCTATAAGTCCATGGGGCATGATGATAGGGATTGTAGGGATTATGACCTCATTCATGAAAGGTCAAGGGATATATACAAAATTCAAGGTGAAGTACATCAAGAAGGAAACACTACACAGTATAATTCTCCAGGAAGAGGAAACTTCAACCCTGTTGACGGGCGAAACTGACCGTCCGTCAACTGGGAGAGTGGAACCGGTCCGGGGTTGTCTAAATAACCCAATTCATTTGGTATGGACCACCCTGACGAGTTTAACGGCTCCGTTGGCCGCTCTGAGGTCTCGTAAGGAAACCAAAGAGAAAGTGATCTGAGCTAAATGATCTAAACTAAGGAAACTAGAAACTAAGAAAACAAACTTAACTAAACTACACTAAACTAATTATAAACTATGCTAACTATTCTATCCACAAAATACTAACTATGATCATAATAACTCAAATCAACTACTTAATTATCAGCTGCAATCATTCTTTATTCACAAATATACAATATAGACAAATTACAGATTTGGTTAAAACCTGC
>JASDQU010104205.1:136751-172423 GCA_032191745.1 Picea mariana | reverse complement strand
AAGACATATAAGAAAAAGCATTCCGTGGTTTTCTCCCGATTTGGGTTTCCACGTAAAACACTGGTCTACTGTGCATGTGTATGATTGTTCATTTGTTCACTGCTTATTTATTACTGCTCATTATTGGATAATAATTCTACATTGATATAACATTTGAAGAAAGAGGATTAAAATTACGTTATTACTGATTCACCCCCCCTCTCAGTAATCCAACAGTTTCTGTGTCTAAATTTGGTTCACCTATAAGATCTTATACTTGACATGTTCCTCTATTTGCGGTGTTGTCCCTACGATAGGTTTATGTATTGGTTCAACCTCTACCCTAGGCTCATTAAATTCTATTTTTTTGTCATCTTCCCCATTTTTCTATGGCAGCACTCCTAAACCTAGTTGTATGGAGGGTTATGTGTTTCAATGGGGATTTTATGTTCAACTCTTGGATCCCCATCCATTTTCTTCGCAACATGATCTTGTTCTTCTACAAGTGTTGGGAAAACTAGTTCCTCGATGGGTGATGGGATCGCATCCACATCGACAATTCCTTCTAGTTGAATAAGGTTTTCTTCCTTTGTGGATTCTTGCTCTGTGGAATTTGCAGCAGTTCATGTGTTTCTAGAAACTCGACTAGGATCCCTGACCTTCGGTGGTGTCGTATTCCAAAATCTTGAACCTACTGCTCTAAATCCTTGCTGAAAGCTTTGAGGATACTTGCTCGCTCTGCATGTTTTCTCCTTAACTCTTGTTTTCTCTAAGTCACAATGATGCTTACTTTGCATGTTTCCTACTTTTATAAGGCATGTCATAAATGCTCTGTCATATTCCACTTTTTCAGTCATCGTCTTTATGTTTTTGGTCGCTCTATGTACTGTCATGCTGCATTTTTTGTCTAGTTATATTTTCCTATCGCACAATGTCTTCAAGTTATGTCATAGATTTTTGTAGCTTCTATTGTTCATTGTATCCTTCAATTATCTATTTACCACATAACCATCTACCTACTTCTTTTTGGAGTTTTCTCATTTTTCTACTCTTATTTTTTCTCTTTTTTCTACTTTTAACTCCTACTATATACAATCTATACAAGTCTAACTTCCACGTTGCAATTACCAAGGGTGATTGGGTCAGCTATTCCTATATAGTTTCAATTGAATACCATTCACCAACCCTTGAATTTCCTTGACTTCTAAATCCTGCAATTGCACAACACCTCCATATGTGATAGACTTTATTTTATATGGCCCTAGCCAATGCATCCTGAAATTCCCTAGGTGCTGCAAATATTTACTGTCATAGAGGAGAACCATATCTCCTTCCTTAAATTTATTCTTCTTTATTTTAAGTCATGCCAAGCCTTATCCTTTACTTTTTTTTTACTTCCTGGTGAAAATTAATTATAATTTTTTCTTCTTCAAGTTCCATGAGTTGAGCCAATATTTCTTGAGCTATGCCTCTTTCTGTCATATCTATAATAGTTGTAATGAACAAAATACATATAAAATACCCCAATAGAACTACTTCTTCTTGTACATACATGAGTATGAAGAGTGTCTACTATGTTATCTTCTTTCATGTAGTTATATAGGCCCATAACCATGTTGGTATCTTCAAGTCCCAATCATCCCTTTTCACATTACAAATATTAGTCAAGGCATTCTCCAAAATCCTGTTAAATGATTATATTGTTCCATTATATTGAGGATGATATGGAGTGCTCCTCTGATGATGTACCTCAAATTCTTCAAGCATTTTCTGGATTGTACCGTTGATAAAATGAGTTCCTTGATCACTCATCAGAATTCTAAGGAATCCAAATCTTGTAACTACATGTTCAAATAAGAAGTGTGTTGCAGTCTATGTGATACAATATTTTATTGTTGTTGCCTCTTCCCATCTTGTTAAATATTTTGTCACTGTACTGATATAACTTTCTCCTTATCTTCTAGCTAGTGGATTAATTGGTCCCATGAAATCTACTACCCATTTATCAAATACCTTCAAAGTTACCCAAGGTATTAATGACATCTCATCCCTCTTGGATGGTTTCCAACTCTCTGACATACATCACAATTCTAACAATACTCCTTTGCATCTTTATGAATTGTTTACTAACATAATCCCACATGCAATATCTTTTGCACAATATCCTTCCCTGCATAGTGTCCTCCATCTATTTCGTCATGTGCCTCTACCAAAATGATAGGACGTTCATGCATCAGGAAATTTGTCTTCCAAACTTCTTGGTTCTTCTCCATTAGTTATCCTAGATAGATTATCTAGTCTTGCATTTAGTCTTCCACAATTCAAAATAGCTTCAAAATCTGATTCTTGAAACAAAAACAACCATATGAATATTCTTTCCCCCAACACTGGCTTATTGAAAAAATATCTAAGAGAAGAATGATCTGTAAACATCTTGAAGTATTGACCTAACAAGTGATGTTTGAACTTTTACAATTCATATACCATAGTTGACCCTTCTCTTTCTGTTGTATTCTAGTTCTATTATGAATCTGACAACTTCCTGCTTGCAAATGTCATAGCATGATCTATATCACCTTCTCCTAGTTGTGTCAATACTGCTCCAAGTGCTACTAAAGATGCATCCACATGCACATGAAATTCTTTTGAACAATCTGGAAATACAAAAATTGGTGCAGTCACCATTTTCTCCTTCAAAATTTTCAAACTTTGTTGGCACTCATCATTCCATTGAAATTTGATATCCTTATTCAACAAATTCTCCATTGGTGCAGTAATATATGCATAAATCCTTATAAACTTCCTATAGTAACCTATATGACCAAGTCTATTTTAACTGGCACACTAACTTAGGTGGTGGTAGATTAACTATGACAACAATTTTCACAGGATCAACCAACAAACCCTTTTTACACACCACATGCCCTAACAAAATCCCAAATGGTGCACTGAAAATACATTTCTTAATGTTCAATGATATATGACACTTTATACACCTATATAAAATCAGTCTTAACACTTCAACATGAACTTTAAATAAAATAAAGACTGTCCAATCATCCAAATAAACCTCCAAAAACTTATGAATAAAATCCTTAAAGGCTACTACTACTACTCTTGAAAAAATTGCAAGTTCATTCTTCAAGACAAAAGGCATTACTATGTATTTATATGAACCCCATTCTATAGAAAATTTAGTTGTGTTTCAATCCTCTGGTGCTATCTTGATTTGATGATATCTTAAAAACTCATCAGTGAATGAATATGCTTCTTGGACTCCTACATTCTCCAAGACTTCATCTGTAAATGGAGTAGGGAAAGGATCATGCAGAAAAACATCATTCAACTTATTTAGGTCTACACAGATCATTATTCCCCCTTGATTCTTCTCTTGAAATACCATGGGGTTAATCCACTCTGATTCTTCAATAGGTTCTATGATACCAACCTCTAACATTTTGTCAATTTTTTCCTTCACTTTCTGCTTATATATTGGATTCAATGTTTAAGGTATCTATCTTCTTGGTATAGCTTCTAGTCTTAAAGGAATATTCATCTCTCTAATTTCTCTTGCTACCCCTTTAATCTCTGAAAATGTTGCTAGAAATAAGTCATTGTACTCACACAATAACTATGTGATGATTTCCATTATCTAGTTTTCCCAATAATCACCAATAATTTCAATCTTTGGATTTTCTTCTATTCCAATGTTAACTTTCTTGATCTTCAATGGTGAAACATATTCTTCTAACTCAAATTGTGGTCCCTCCAATTCTCTTTTCCCTTCTATTTATGTGATCTGAATATCATGCAGGTTTTCTTCTACTAATGGATCATGCTCTGCGACATGATAACAGTGTAACGATTGTCTGATAGTATTTCTATTCTGATTCTGATATGTTGTGACAATTTCAAATTAAGGTTCTTCAAATATCATATCTCTTACTACCTTTAGTGTTGTATACACCTTTGGATTCTCATGCTCAAATAAAAATGTGATAATACCAATACCAATTGGAAGTTCCTTTGCATTGTTCTAGTTTTGTATACCAATTCTTTGGGATGCCTTCCATAGTATGAATGAACTGATGTGGCCATTCCTCTAGTGGTACCAATATCCATTGAATCATGTGCATGTCTATATGTTCTTTGGGTTGTCCAATCCCATCATACTTCTCCAAGTATTTATTCTCCTACTCTACGCCAAATATGATGTGCAGTAACCTCTTGAATTGAAACCAATTATTAATCTTCTCCTTATGAGTTCCCCACCAATGTGCAAGTGTTTCCATCAATGAAATATCTAAGACTAATAATGATCCAGATTATTTTTAGCACGAAATGAGAGTAGAGATATAATAAATAAATGTACGGAGATATCTTGGATATCCAACAATATAACAGAAATGTATCAGAGATGCAACCATAAACACAAAGACACAATAATACACAATTTTCTATTAATGAGAGAAAATGTATAAAGACTATAAAAATATAGAGTGAAAGACTCGCTAGAATGGTGGCAACTTATCTCTGAGAAGAGATGTGTCTGCTACTCACATCACAAGAATATGATTATTAAAATGAGGCTCTAAGGGCCTTTTTAACATAATTAAAATCCAAAACCCTAACCCCGGAATATGAAAATCTAAAAGGTTTGTGGGCCCCGATGGGGTTAGTTTATACGTCAACTTCCCGGGGGCATAAATTTTTCATACGATCTCTGTTTGGGACACTCGGTACACCGTTGGAAAGGTCTAACTGAGAAGAATGATTTACGAGTGGTCCAAGCTACTACCTTAGGTAATTGCCTAGACCTCGAATCCCCAAAAAATGTTGTTTAGGGCCTCAAAATGGCTCTGAAAGTTTGGAACCCAAAAAAATGTCGAAAAAATACCAAGATGGAAAATTGTTTTTTCGAGCTCGTGGAATAGGTGGTTGGCAACTGATATCCACCTGGATCAATCCTCCCTCCTTAAGAAGAAATGGTATCCATTGCATTGAGTTCACAAGGGAGAGAGGGAAGCATTTGTTGAATCTAAATCTTGGTGAGTTGCTTGCCTTGTTGGAGACGTCACACTGCTCGATTTGTGGAAGGATGTCATGAACCTGTTGTTGGTAGGGTTGACTATGTTATATCATTCGGGCTATCTGATATGACTGTGTGTAAAATTAATCTTTGTGTTTTGTTGCAATCTTGTTGACCTACTTCTGTTGGATAGAAGGTGCTTGGACCGAGGTTGTAGTGGTTGAAATATCCTTTTGTTCCCCTTTTGAACAGATTATGAAGAAGCTGAATTTGTAGTATGAGATACTAACTTGTGGCACTGTTTAGGTGCGACAATAGTTGGAACTACCTCTATTATTCTATAGAGATGATCCCCTAGAGTAACAATGAAACTACGGGGTCATGACTCATAAATAGCATGACACTTTTGTAATATACCAGATATAAAAGGTATGCAAAAAAGAAATAAAATGCTAGAAATGGCAGAATAACAACAATATAACCAGAACAATCACCACAACAACATTGAAATGATATAAGAATAACAACAAAAATAACACTTTGATTCTGAGAGAAATGTTCATGGGCCTCTTTGAGGGGGCAACCTCCAGTCAAGCAGATCTCTATTACAATAATATCCAAGATAGGGTTCTCATACCCTTGACTCCTATTTATACTAAATATGTTTATCAAAAGAAGCATCTAGAGGAAGATCCTTCTAGAAGCAAAATATTCTATTAGGTCTTCTTACATTCTACTTATTCTATTTTATTGTAAGGCCTTATTAATATTGACCTTTATTACATCCAAGTATATTGTTCTACCTATGTGTGGGTTAGGAACCTAACATGTCCCCCCCCTTAAAAGAAACCTTATCTTCAAGGCTTGAGATGTGGAATGGTAGTTGGTTCCCAAGTGGCATCTACTGGAGTTGTATCTTTCCACTGGACTAACACTTCCTTGAGGGTTCTCTGACGCAAGCGATGATCACACTGGTCCAAAACTGTTTTTGGATGTAGCCAAATGGATCCTTCTTCGTCCAACTTGGGAAGGTTTGTTTGAATTTGGCACTTAGTTCCAATCACCTTCTTTAAGCATGAAACATGAAAAATAGGATGTAGCTTAGAATGAATGGGAAAAGCTAACTGATAGGCCACCTATCCCACATTCATTAGAACGGAATAAGGACCATAAAACTTGCATGCTAGCTTCTGACAATGCTTAACCTTGAGGGAATTTTTCTTGTAAGGTTGCAGTCAAAGAAACACTTGATCCCCTTCTGCAAATTGACATTCAGAGAAACCTTAATATGCTTGTTGCTTCATGTGATTCTGTGACATGACCAAATTCTTTTTGAGGGTACGGAGAATAGCCTCGTGAACTGTAAGCGTTTGGTCAACTGCCTAGACCTTCGAGACACCCGGTAAGTATGAGAGAAGTGGAGGTGGATTTTTTCCATATACCACTTCAAAGGAGTCATGTATGTAGCTGTATGGTATGAAGTGTTGTACCACCATTAAGCTAGGGGTAACCATTGAGCCCACTTATTTTGATTTTTTGAGGCAAAACATCTCAAATATGTTTCCAACCACTTGTTGACAACTTCTTTTTGACCATCAGTCAGGGGATGATAAGATGTGTTGAGATGCAATTGGGTGCCTTGTAGCTTGAACAGTTCTTGCCAAAAATTTCTGGTGAAAGTTGGGTCGTGATAAAAAACAATAGAATGCGGCATGCCATGAAGCTTGAAGACCTAATCCATGAAAATTTGAGCCACCGTGGATGTTGTAAATGGGTGTTGAAGAGCACAAAAATGAGCATACTTGGAAAGGTGATCTACAACCACCATGATGACTGATTTATTTTACGATTTGGGTAAGCCTGTAATAAAATCCATAGAGATATCCCTCCAAATAGCAGGTGGAATCAGAAGCGGTTGTAGTGTGCCCAGAGATTTGACTGTTTATCCCTTGTTGCATTGACACACATCACATTCAGCAACAAAATTATGAATGTCTTGTTTCATACCATCCCAGAAAAAAGAACGTTTGACCCTGTCATAGGTTTTGGTAAACTCGAAGTGCCCATCTTTGGGTGTAGCATGAAGCTCAGAAAGTACTATGGATTTAAGTTTTGATTGTTTACTTAAATAAAAATGGCCTTTGTATCGAAGCTCATCATGGAGCCAAGAGTACCCTGGGGAAGCTGAAGCATTGGACTGGAATTGTTGGATCAGATGCGAACTTTTGGGATTGTGTAGCCATTCTCGGCGAACGGATTGGAGCCAATCTAGTACAATGAAGGAAAGAGAAGAAAGGGATTTGTCATATTCATATTTTCGGGAAAGTGCATCCACAACCACATTGTATTTTCCTTTCTTGTAAATTATCTCATAATCATATATAAAGAGCTTAGTCACCCATTTTTGTTGCTTCGAGGAGGAAATGTGTTGTTCCAGAAAATACTTGAGGCTTTGAAGGTCTGTCTTAATTTGGAATCGTTGCCCCAATAGATAAGGGTTCCATAGATCAACAACATGAAAAATAGCCAACATTTCCTTTTCATATATTGATTTTCTCAAATTTATTTCAGACATTTGCTTGCTGGTAAAGGCCAATGACCAACTCTCTTACATAAGGACAACACCAATTCCTTTCCCTGAAGCATCACATTCCAAGACAAAGGTCTTTGTGAAATCAGGAAGGGTCGGGACTGGAGTGGTGCATATAGTCATATTCAAGGTTTGAAAATCTTGAGCAACTGTTGGAGTCCAAGTGAAAGAGTTATCTTTTAGGAGTGCAATGAGAGGTGTTGCAATCTTTCCATAATTATTAACAAAATTGTGATAATAACTTGTTAATCCTAGAAATCCATGCAAGATTTTGAGAGTCTTTGGGTGAGGCTAGTCTTGCATAGCTTCAATTTTTTTAGGATCCACCCTGACGCCAAACTTGCCAACCAAATGACCCAAGTACTTGACTTCTAAGGTGCCAAAAGCACATTTATATTGTTTCAAGAAAAGTTGGTGCTAAGAGAGTACATGGAGAACTTGATCCACATGAGCAAGATGGTATGTCCAGATTTTGCTATAGATGAGGATATCATCAAAGAAAACTAATATAAAATGATGGAGAAAGGGACCAAAGACATGATTCATGAGGCATTGGAAGGTGGAGGGGGCATTACACAAGCCAAAGGGCATGACCAAAAACTCATAATGGCCATCATGAGTTCTAAAGGAAGTCTTGGGAATTTCTACCTCTTTCATATGTATCTGGTTGTATCAAGAATGAAGATAAAGTTTAGTATAGAACTGGGCGCCACTCAATTCATCCAAGAGGTCATCAATGACAGGAATGGGAAATTTGTCTTTAATGGTAAGTTTGTTGAGGGCCCGTAATTCAGGACACATTCGCCAAGAACCTTCTTTCTCCAGGACCATGACCACCGGAGAAGAGTAGGGTCTCATACTAGGGCAGATAACTCTTGCGTTAAGGAGTTCCTGGACCATTTTCTCAATTTCATTTTTTTGGGAAAAGGGGTGACGATACAAATGAATATTGAGAGGAAGGATTCCTGGTACAAGGAGAATGTAATGATCATGAACACCATGGGAAGGAGTGAATCCCTAGGGAGTGGAAAAGACCACTTGATGTTTAGAAAGGATGGATTGGAGGTCTTGCGGCACCGAGGGTATCTTTGTGGCTTGTATGGCATGGAGTTGGGAAATAACACCAGAATGACCTTTTGTGAACAGCTTTTCCATGTGATGGGAACTAGTGATCTCAGGTGAACCGACGGTGATGCCTTGGAACTTATATTGTTGGCCCTCCTAATCAAATTACATGGTTAATTCCTTAAAATCCATGAGAATGGGACTCAAATTCCTTAGCCAATCTACACACAACACAATTTCACTACCTCCCATGTCGATAGCAAACATATGAGATTTCAAGTGGTAGTCACCAATTTGGAGACAAACATTTTCACAACACCCTCCACATTTCATGGAGCCACCATTGGAAATCATGATTTGGAAATTATTGATTGCATGGATGTAGAAATGAGTTTCTTGGGCAATGTAGTGATGAATAAAATTATGGTTCCTTCCACTATCAACCAGAATGATGACCTTCCTATGCTTGATGTGACCAATTAGCTTGAGGGTTTGGGGAGCAGAGAAGCCAGTGAGATAATTTAGGGAAATGACCAGTTTGACTTCGGGAGGGTCTGAGGGAGGGGTGATGTCAGTGGTTTCAGGTAACTCAGACACAAGGGGATTTTCAAACTCCTCTTTCAAAATATCCTCCGAGATGGCCATAAAAATATTTTGTTCCTTACACTTGTGGCCCGGGAAGTATTTGTCATCACAATTATAAAAAAGGCCTTTGAGTTGACATTCAAACATTTCAGCTCTCATCAATTTTTGGATCTTTAGTGGAGCAGAGGGAGTAGTGAGATTTACTGGTTTAGTGCAAGGGATAAAGGAGGGTTTCTAGTTTTGAGAAGATACAACCTATTGTTCTTCTTTATCTCTTTTAGTTGCTTCCAACCAACTATGAGGCCGAGCCATGAAGACATGGGGCCGAATCTCATCCTTGAGGCCACTGATAAAACACTCTCGGAAAAAGGCATCAAATATGCCCTCTGTCCGAAAAGACAGGTGCTCAAAAGCAGCTATAAAGTCTTCCATTGTTCCTAATTGTTTCAACTTTGTCAAATGACCCAAATGGTTTGTGTGAGTGTCAAAGCATTCATAAAGCTCTACCACAAAGTGTGTCCAAGAAATATACCCTTGCGGGAAGTTTTTCTCCATTTCCACCGTTGCCAACGTTCTTGATCTACATGGATAACACCATACCAGAGTTTGGCCAAGTCATCTATAATGCCATATAAAGAGAAATAATGTTCCATTTGGGTTACCCAACTAGTGGGATCCGAGCCATAAAATTTGGTCACATCCACCCGCGGAAGGCGTAAGTCACGTTGAAATTGATGGTGCTGAAAGTTATGGGAATGAGAGGAAGTTTCAACTTCAGTATGTGGAGGTGGGTCAGATAAAGGGTTATCTATAGGGATATTCATCTTGGTGCAGAGCGTCAAAAAGATAGATTCAAGATGGGTGGTCAGGTCTTGTTTGATTTCCTCCATTGAGGACTGCATGGTTGTATTGATGGCAGAAACATTGGCACTAAGTTGTTTCACTTCTTGTTGGGTCTCAGTGAGATTAGATTGCAAGGTATTGAAGCGAGCTTCCAAGTCTTGGCTACGAGTATGGACCATGATGATGAGGGAACCGAAATGGGGTAGGTGGGGTCAAAACTTTTGTTGAAAAATGATATGTATTAACGTGATAAGGGAGAAGAGATGAATCCAATGGAATAGTTCTCAAATAATGGTGAATCCATATTTTGTTTTTTTACACCTGCAGAGTTATACTCTGGTCTGAAGAATACTGCAGTGATGAAATGCCCAAATGCTTAACTAGGAAGAAATGTATAGTGATTTGACAACCTAAACACAGTTGTGTGGCAATAGATCTTGTCTTTTTTAATTTCTTTAAGTTCTTGTCCCCCAGGCTTAGGTATTCAAGGGTTCTATAGACAAGGGTTTTCCCTGTGCTATATCTCTTTGATATACATGTAGGGTCCAACAATAGTACTCAACCCAATATCTCAAGGCACTAACTAAGGAGGCTAGATCGTGCCCTTAGCCATACTATCCGACTACCCAGGTACTAGAGAGTATCTTCCCGAGTATCGTTCTCAGTGGCACTATAGCAGTCAGGCGACCGATCGGTTTATCTAAAGAGGGCTTCAGGAAATATGAAATAGATTTTGGCTCAACAATATATCAAACCCATGCAATCCAATCCATACAAATTGTTTAGTCATTTGTCAATGAGTAGAGGGTGAACAAAAGGTTTTGGGAAATGCGAGGAGCTTGTATTGAGAGAAACATGATATAATGAGGGGGGGGGGATACGATTACTGCTCAAAGACAACAACAATCAATTGTAATGCAAACCAAAGAAAACACCACTATGATCCAACCAAGAAACTGTGACTTCCAACTATATTAATACATAATTCTTCTTGACTGTAATCAATTTTAGAACAAGGAGTGAAAAATGAATGTGGGAAGGCGATGGGGTTGTAATTAGAGAAAAACGAAATAATGGTAGGGGAAGAGAGCGGGTACTATTCATAAAATTAATTAAGTAATACATAAAACCATTCTGTAAAATGAAATACATCAACCAAATGACCACTGTGACCCAATAAATAGCTACTGTGTATTATCTAGCTCACTATTCATAATCAAATATTTAACATAGTGTCATGAAACAAGACAATATGCATTCCACAACAATCTGTAAGGGAGCTCTATTCCTCTTTTTTATCCATTTAATATTTAAAATTAATTCCCAAATGCATAAACAACCACTTATTCCCACTTTGTTCAGCATCTAAATCAACCACTACTCATGGATTACTTCAATCATCAAATATAACTCAAAGGTTGTGCTTGATTTTGTCTTTTAATCAATTAAATTTCAATGAAGTTATATTGTCACAACACCTGTGATTATCAATGTTAAAATGCATGATATCAATTATACATACATAGTGGGCAGTCAACACAATAATCTGTATTCAAAATTCAAAGATCATATCTTGCCATTTAAACACACAAACAAACATCACCACTTCAACTCACGTTATGTTGCAGAATACATGAACCATTCGACAAAATGGAACGGTAATTATGTGACTGTATAGGTACAATTTTCTTTGACTCTAAACATTCAAAATGCTAGGCTATCCATCCAATATTACAAGGTAGCAACAGTACCCCCAATCTCATAATATAATGGACCAAATTGCAACAAAGCCATGTCTAAAAACTCTGTGACTATCTATGAGGGCGCAACCAAAATACCCATAGAATACATAGGGGATAACCATACCAAAATCGTCACGAATGACATACTCCCATGGCCATTGAAACACTCAGTCATAATGATCAACAACTCGACCAACATGTTGTAGGAATGTCACCCATACCCACGCATCACGCACAATATTGTGACTTAATCAAATAAAAACATTGTTGGGTTATTGATTCACAATCATAAGGACAACAAGTATGCCTTTGCTTTATCCAATTAACCATGCTAAGCTTATCCATTTTAATAACACATGAAGTGACTAGATATAAAAACCAACACTATTGTTGCACAATTAATGGGGCGAGCCAGTAATCAACTCTATCGACAATACACACCAATCCATAAAAACCAACAGTAAACTAATAGGCCACAACTGTCTTCTCTATCAATCCTCGGACTTGAGGAGTCAAGGTTTTACTCTATGGACCAATGCAGGGAGGCTATATTAGACTCCTCTCAATGGTGAAAACCTCCAAGACCAACAGTGCACGCACAGAAAAGACCACAATTTACTTCATGGAAAGGGTGACAAATCCTGTGATAGGAGTGGCTATGAATAGAGGAGTAAGGATCCATTTTGGCCTTGTAATGATACTTAGCATATGCAGGGTATAACCCTTGTGACTTCTCTAGTCAACCAACTATAATGCTGAGGTGAAAACAGGGCCGAGAAGAAGCAATATAACCCACTGCATGACCATTAGTAGAAAAAACAACCCAATATCTAAGTGAACAATGCACAGTGACACAAAGCGCTTCCAACCATTAAACCCATAAAATCCAAAGACTAGGTATGGTGATACGAATGCGTGAACATAGCCAGCCACTCAAAACCAAAAGAAACCCTCCAACTAAAACCAGTAAGGATGACAGAGAGCCTCTATGGCTTCTAACACTTAGCATGACCAATAACACTATGACTTCAAACATTATCACAAAGAAGCCATCAACAATTAATTCCAAACAAATACAATTCCACACAGTTTCCATACTTAAGGAAAGAAAAAACCAATACATTCGAGCCAATATCCATTTCATAACCAGAGAAGACTCATGGATGTAAAAAAAAAATACATACCTGTAATCAACACACCTTAAAACGTGAGTTGAATGAACAATTCCTCTCTACTTGAAAGTCGGAGCCTAACCATAGGAAAACCCAGTCAAACAATAACCTGACTAGGGTGGGGGCCACTGGAAGGAGTAGGGGTGATGTGGAGTAAATGCACATCACCTCCACACTCAAGTTCATTCAATTTCTTAGTACATGCCAACCACTAATCCAACAAATCATCCAATTGAACCATGCATTGAAACCAACAACCCTTAATTGCCAAGAGTGCCACCCACATCACATATTACTATTTCCAACTATATAGTAATGTATATCAACCATATTTCCAATAACTCAATAACTCGCATAGCTACCATTTGTTAGCTAGGATTTACAACAATTTTTTTAATGCATATACGTTAACATAGACCAGTTCCTTCCTTTTGCATTCTTTGTTTATATTGCTTTATTTCCTTTCAATTGTTCTTTATTTGTCATTACTAACATGTATTATTTTGTAGGTATCACAGATAATAAATCCAAGACTAAATAACAAGGGTAACAACCAATATCATAACCATCATGTCATTCGAGTTTAGAGCAAGAGAACAACATGTATTATCCCTCATCCATCTATCGTGAATAGAACCAATGTTGATCATCAATCATTATAGAACTTGTAAGCAGTCTCGAACAGTAGTAGAACATCAAAAAAGACTCAAGGAACTGGGTCTGATATTACAACTTACAAGGGGGTCCCACCTACTATTATTATATATATTATAAACTTACAATTTATAGGCTTTAGAAATACTTTGCGGGAGAAATCCTTATTGCGATTTTAATCGTCAACACTGCAGTTGCGAAAATATCAGTGGGGTCTACATTGATGATCTGTCTTTTACCATTATTTTCATAATCATATTCTGAATCAGGGTTTGACTCCTTCTCTTTGATCTCGACCACCAATGACTATTTTGAGTGGCATTAATTGGTGTTGTGCCAGGGGATTTTGCAGAAATCACACCATTTTTTGGTGTCCTTCTTCGTCTTCTCGTGACCCTTATTTTCCTGTGGCTTAGACTAGCTTTCTCGAAGCTATTTGTTAGGGTCATCTTTATCAGACTTTGGTTGTTGCATATTTGCAGATTCTAACTCTTGTTTGTTTTGGTGCCTAAATTTCTGGTTGATTTTAACAACATATTGATATGCAGCACCGAGTGATGAGATATCCAAAAATCCATTTTAGTTTGGATGTATCTGTGTAGAGCCCCATAATATTTCATAACCAAATGTCACTTAGATTCTTTGATACCCAGCTTGGTGCGCAAGGTATGGAAGGTATTGGTGAACTATGACACTACTTGGCCCCTCTCTTGCTGCAGTGTGGTCCATCTCATGTACTGGTCCTCACAATTTCCAACAGGGTAATATTGTTCCTTTACCGCATCCACAAAACAATCGCAAGTGGGCTCGACCCCATATATTCCATACTCCTCTATGGAAATTTTCTCCCAGTAATTTTCCCACCAATGTTTGACATGGGGGAGAGCCTTAAGGAGCGCAAAGGTGATATTTTCTCTGTCGAAAAAATTGTGAACAAAGAAATAACCTTCAAGCAGACTTAACCATTTGTCTAGGGAATCCACATCTATCTGACCTTCAAATATGGGAATATCAAAATTAACCTATACCTTGAAAGGAGAGGTGCTTCCAAAGTGGTTGTTTGATGAATATGTGTTTGTTTCTATCGGCAGGAATTCAAGGATGTGGGAAACATTCTCCATCATTTCATCTCTCTGTCGCGTGAGAACTTGCTCAAGCAACAGATTGATAGAATCGTCTACTCCGTCATTTTTATTTTCTTCCACCATGGAGGGTTTCTTAGGCATGTGAGAGAGATTTTATTCAATAGAGAAAATCTTGAGACCCAACTTTCTATACTCAAACCTCATTAGGGATATGTACTGAGAAAATTATCAAAAGCAGCCTGCTCTGATACCACTAATCTGGATTATTTTCAGCACGAAATGAGAGTGGAGATATAATAAAGCAATGTACATAGATATCTTCGATATCCAATAATATAACAAAAATGTATCAGATATGCAACCATAAACACAGAGATATAGTAATACACAATTTTCTATTAATGAGGGAAAATGTACAAAGACTGTAAAAGTACAGAGTGAAAGACTCGCTAGAATGGTGGTAGCTTATCTCTGAGAAGAGATGTGTACACTACTCGCATTCCAAAGAATATGATTATTACAATGAGGCTATAAGGGACTTTTTAACATAATTAAAATCCAAAACCCTAACCCTGGAAGATGAAAATCAAAAGGTTTGCGGGCCCCGATGGGGGTAGTTTATATGTCAACTTCTCGAGGCCGTAACTTTTGCATATGATCTCTGTTTGGGGCATTCGATGCACCGTTGGAAATATCTAACCAAGAATAACAATTTTTGACTTGTCCAGGATAGTACCTTGGGCAGCCACCTGGACCCAGAATCCCCAAAATTTTTCATTTAGGGCGTCAAAATGGCCCTGAAAGTTTGGAACCCAAAAAAACTACCGAAACCTGCCAAGATGGAAAATTGTTTTTCAAGCCCGTGGAATAGGTGGGTGGCCACCCATATCCACCTGGATCAGATAATCTCTGATTGTCCAAAACTTCTACCTCAAAACTTCTTAAAAATTCCTCCAAATTATTCTGACCATAAAAAGTAGGAGGTTCTCTTTCTTCTGAGTTGATCCATATCAGTGCGTGTGTCATTCTAGCACATCTTCTAGTAGATATATCATGTAACCATTGTTGCTAGTTTTCCAGTCCTGTGTCATAGTTTGAGGCACACAAAATAATTATCCTCCAACTCAATATCTCGTCTACAGTTGGATTAATGTAATATTCTTCTCACGCAATATTCCTATATAATTGGTTTATGTCTTCTAGAATGAAATTTTATGTTGCAGGTTCAATGTATCTTCCACCTTATGAAGGATACAAAGGTGATATAAATCTATACTCTCTTGATTCAAATATCATCTTCCGGGTCTTCAAATTAATAATATCCTGATTATCAAAATCCCAATCCAGTCCCAACAATTCTTGATAAGGTTGAGAGTTGTCTACTATATCAATCACTTCAAAGTCTTCCATGGTGTGCACACTATATAGATCTATTGGTATCCCCTTCAAACTACCAATTAGCACTGCTCTATGCTAATTGTATAGCTTCAACTGAATAGGTGAATACCCCATATTGGGTTCCCCCATGCCTTCCCATGTCTTCTTAGGAAGAACATTAAATTCATACCCTAAGTCTAGTATGATATCCCCCATATTAAAATCTCCAATATTTGCATTCATCCTGAACTCCCTACTTGTCCTTATCTTCTTACGGACCCGATTGACTCTCTTCTATTCTAATTTCATCTCCTCTCCATGATTACACTTTTCTAATAGACTTTTCAACACTTGTAGGGAGGTTTTATCATTCAACAACTTCAAACATGACCCCAAAAAGTTTTTAATATTACATGTTCCAAAGTCTGATCTCTATTGGTATGATCAAATATGTGAGGCATGTCATAGACTGGTGCATCATATACTTTCTTTGTTCCTTAAGTAGATGCAATTTTTTCCTTGAAAATCTCCTGTCTAGCCTGCTTGAAGGTCTCCTTTTCCTTGTGCACATCAAAATTATGTTTAGGTGTTGCATTTTTTCCAACCCACTGGTGTTGATCTTGATTATTCTTTGTTTCATATTCTCCTATCTTGGTTCCACCTCTATTCACTATATTGATATTATTCCCATCATCTTCTCTATTTTCCACAAAAATACATTGAACATTCTTATTATTCTATTTCCTTTTATCTCGTATCTTTTCCAATAGCATCATAAAGTCTTTTGTATCATGGTCTATTTCACTACAATACATAAATGCCACAGGTGGATTTTGATAATCCCCTGTGTAGTGTTCTAGTTTCTAACAGTTGTGACATGTTACTAGTCCTCTACCTCCTCCAAATTCTATTCCTCCATGACATCCTCCTCTGAAGGCTCCTCTGTTACCTTGATTATCTTCTCTTGGTGTATTATACTAAGGTGCTTGATTATATTGTGGTTTCACATTATTGTACTATGGTGGTGCTTGAAATTTTTGTGCGTTATTGTACTGCGATGGTGCTACAAAATTTTGTGTGTTATTGTACTTCGGTGGAACTGTGATCTGTTGTGCATAATGTCCAACCATCAATTCATCCTACACTCTATATGAATCTGAAGTCCTCTCCTTCATTATATCAAAAGTTCTACAATCCTTGTCTTCATGTCCTACTGACTTGAAAAAATTACAAAATGTATTCTTGGGAACTATTTGATACTTCTTCATCATGGGACAATGATAAGGATCATGTCCATGTGTTCTTAATATCTCACACCATGGTCCTTTTGGGGGTAAAGGATTTGTAATTCATGCTCCCAAATAATGCGCAAAAGTTGGAAACTCATTATTATGATGACCTTATGTTCTTCATAATAGAAACTCATTCTTATGATGACCTTTCCCTTATTCTAATTCAATTGAAATTCCAGTTTCTTCATATCTTCTCTCAGCTCTTCCACATTTGGATATGTATGTTAATACCAATTCTCCTCTAACTGCAAGGCTTCTTGCAGAGCCTCATCCCGAGTCTGTAATTCATCTTTCCTCAATGGATACTTAAGATGTGGCAATAATGAATTAAAAAATAAATTTACATGTTGCATATATGTGATATGGTACTCCAACTTACCTTTCAACCTTTTGAACTTCTTATCAATCTCCTAGACTAACTCTCTTGGTTTCTACTTGATCTCTATCATTTCATTCATGAACTGATCCTTTGAAATTGGTCATTGAGATTCATTGATCAAGGTCTTCTTCACATCTACAATAGTTGTAGGTGCTCCTTGTGGGATATTTATTGTGAGGCCCATATACCAATCTAATGCATGGTATCTCAAAGTGATTTTTAGCTGTGAAACCTTTGTATCTTCATCTATAATATGCTCAGTTTTCCATATCTTTTCACAAATCAAAAGATGTGTCTTTGGGTCCTCCAATGATTCTTCATGAAAATTTGGTAACCTAATAGTTCGATTTGTTCCTGCCATTATGAAATTTGTCAAACTACCACCTCCACATAGTGTGGATACTTGACTACTACTAGCTGAAATTATACTTCTACTTGAGTTTCCACTAGAACCTCATCCTACTAAAATCCTTCTACCACTAATCACTTGTTTTCTAACCATTTATTCTTCTTCATATGTCTTAGTCACACATGGGGTTGTGGGTTCCACACTAATTCTGATCTAGAATGGAGAGCCTTCTTCTGCATCGAAACCTTGGCTTTTGGTTTTCCTCTCATATGTGGTGCACAAGATATCCTCAATATACCCCATCACACAGAGATCCTCTACCTCTTCCTCATCAGTTTACAAGTCCTCTTGCTCATCTATTTCCCTCTTCTTACTATTCATTTTATAATGGTAGGGTCTTTCACTACACGTCACACCTGCTTTCCTTATTATTTCCATGGTATGTTTCTCATCCATAATAATGGGTTCCATTGCTTCCTTCTTCTAGCCTATCTCTAAATCCTTCTCCATATCTCAGACCTTCCTTAGTGCTTCCCCCAGTTCCCCCATTCACGTAGAGTGATTTAGCTATCTAACTCCATTTTCATCACACCTTTATCACGCAATAAGGTTTTGATCAATGTGTAAAGAGACCTAATGTACCTTCTTCTAGGTCCCTTCAAGAATTCATGGTCTACAAAAGTGTATGAATTAATTGTATCGACTGCAAATTTAGTAATAAAACCTGCAATAATACTGTCTAACTAGAAATCCACTACGTGTGTGAATTTATTATGAGCCCTTTCCAACCGTGCAATATTCTCAGTATTCCACTCTACTAGTTTGATCTGGTTAGTTGGATGGTTTTCCTTCAACCTCAATATCCACTCTTGTAATAACTCTGGGGAAAAATAGAAAAATGCCTCATGCAAATTAGTAAACACATACTTGTCCAAATATTGTCACGGTGTATACCTGGAACTTCTATTATCTTTTTGCACAAACTCAAGTTGTTTTGTATCCAAACATCTTTCAATATCCTTCTTAGTAGGGTTTCATGGCATGAATATCCCCTTTTTACCACTACATTCTCTTCACCATACTTCTCATCAAATCCCTTCCAGGATTTTCTTCTGAGTTCCAACTGACAATAGAACTGTTTGTTGGATGTTTGGGCTTACTTGAGTTCTACCTTCTATTTCCAACAAAACCCTACAAACCATCATCCCTTATGGAGAACATAAGCCTACACTATGCATAGAGTGCACATTGCAGTCTCACCTAAGATGGATTATGGGTGACCGTAGGACCCATACGTATGCTTTCATGGAAGGGATGATTCTCGTGGGGATGTTAGAAATTCATTTTACTTCTGATATATCCTTCTACTATACCATCATTCAAAACTATCATTCATTTAACCTTTAATATTCATTCTGCAGTAAAATAATATAACAAATCTAGTACACATTGTAAACTAACTCTAACAGATTCATTTATTTATCCATTCATTCATAATAATAAGCATTGAAACACATAAGAGGAACCATTCCACACAATGACACAATATTTTACCGTGGTTCACCCCACCGGGCTATGCCCACAAACATTTGGCATTCTATGCTTCTTTATTCATCTTCTTCCAAATAGTGAATTATGTGTGTTATATCATAAAATTGGTAAGGTTGATTAGTGCTTCTCCAAGATCTATATCTTCAAACCTGACCCTCAGTTACACTTCATCAAACTCAACCATCATTCCATTTCCTTGGATCTTACAACCAAAATCTCTAAAAATGACTCTAAGGATGAAGTTCTTCACCAAAACTATGATAGATAATATCATCTATGATATCCTCCTAGATACCTCATTCATCATGTATTTATACTAAAAAACAAGGTAAAAACCCATTACATTGATTACCAAAACCCTAACCATAAGTGGATCATACTTGTCCACTTTACAACCTCCTACACGTGGTTGGTCTTCGATCCAATTGCTTCTTTCTTTGACTCTGCACTTCTTTTCCTTAATTCTCATCTCACACGAATCCTTTTCCTTCTTGCACGATTCTTTTCCTTAATTCTCACATCACGCTCCTTATTTGTTCCATTCCTTAGCTATCTACCTCATTTGCTACAATCTTCTTTATTCCTTGAACTTTGCTACCAAAATAGCCTGCTCCAACAGGAGGTCATCAAAATAATTATGAAAAGGACTCCAAATATCAACTAGATCAGAAACCAACATGGGAATACATGAATGAGACTATATTCCTGATCAATTGTTGAGTTGGTGAAAATATTGGTTGATTAATTAAAAAAGATGCAAAGGAATCTGAGCATCCAAGTTTAGATTGACACTTCCCTATGTTTCTTTCATTTTAAGAGAAAAATATTGGGTTGTTGGTTGCACAAGCCATTTCCCAACCTACATATCAAAATATTGTTATGATCAATTATTAGATAGTTTGTGAAAAACTCTTCCTCCATATAACTAACTTGTTAGACTAAAAGAAAAATAAATACTAAAATTAAACTATTCCTAAGAAAAGTATGCTAAGCTAATGTAAAATTGAACCATATTGGTTTCCATAAAACTTATGTAAACTCAAATGCAGTCATCAAATATTCATCTATTGTCCATTCAGTCAAATATCACATCCTTCTTTTTGAGAAATAGTTATTATGCGTTTTCCTACAATATTACCTTTGAAAAAACACTTTAGTGTCATTGATTATTGTGATATTTGGATCCCTCATACACGTTGTCTTGTTCCTAAAAAACCCATAAATCATTCATATTACACAAATAAACCCATAAAATTTTAACTTCATTCATGCTTCTAAAGATACTAGTCCAACCAACAAACCTTAGTCATAAAAATTTGATTAAAAAATTACTAACATTTCAACCCAAGGTATGTTTTTCCTCTGGTCATTGATAATGACGTGAAAAAATGTATGAACATATTCAACCTTGTGAGAGGCAAGAAGAAATCATTGTGGAAATGATAGCAATTAAGACACTCTGGTAAGGTAGAAATAATCTCAAATATCATCCAAGATTGATCGATTCCCCCCATCATGAGTGAAAGGTATAATGAAAAATCATAATTAAATTAAATGAAAAACACTCAACTTCTAATGATTTGATGCTTAGCATGATGGGAAAGTCCATGAAATTGATATATTCGGGTTTCAAAGAGTGCTTCAAGAAGACAAATTATGCATTTCACTTCCTTGAGCTTACATATCACATAGAATATGAGAGAATCAAAATTCGATGAGTATGCAATTGATCTCTCTAGTATATAGGTTTTCCATACAAAATAATTGGGTAGATAATTTAGAAAATGAAATCAAAAATATCATAAGCAAGAAATATCAAATGGAAGATATTCCGATCATGACCTAAACATGCTTATCTTTCCAGGTTATGAATAAACCAATATTTTGGGTTCAAGAAATGTTGAAGAGTGTGATCCCAATAAATTGATGAGTTACAACCCATAATAAACTCACATCTTGGAACTTATTATCATGGCTAATATGAACACATATGTTGAAAACTCGAAATTTAAAACCTTAGAAGTTGCACTGACATATTCCACCAAGGTAATTACAACCCCCAAGCATTTGGATGATTTCAACATGATGAGGAAAGTGAGACATTATTAAGCCATGATAAAAATGAGATCAATCAAGAATGCAACTAGAATGAGTGACTTAAAATTAGTAAATCCAAAGGATGGAAATATGATCTCTAAGAAAAGAGAAAGTCTAAAATCCCATTGAATTGGCAATGTTAGGATTGAATTTTTAGTCAGCCACTAGATTAATAAATGAAATGATTGATCTCAAGAAAATTTTCTGAGAGAGATTATAACAAGAATTTTATATAACAATGTTTCCCATAATGTTAAAACGTGCTTCGATATAGTCTAAAATATATCCCTAGTTGCTTGTGTATATTGAGGAAACTTGGATCAAGTTAATTTCAATATAAAAGGAAAAACTATTCCTTGAAATACCGAGTGAATGGTGAAAAATACATGCTCAACCAAAATCCAAAAATTACAACTAAAAGTGTTGAAATCAATCATCTTAAAGAAAAATCAACTAAGCTCACTATGCTAATAAACAATCCATACAAAATTTCGTTGGTTGAAAGTAATCAAAGAAAACAATGAATGGGAAAGAAACCATTGAGATAACTCCAAACCCAAAAATAACCATCCAAAGAAATTACAAGGGATTGGAGTGGCTTGAATTTCAAATGGGAAAAAACTTAACACTCAAACTTCCATTTATTGTGTATGGAACAACAAGTCTAAAATTCAAAGGAAGCTCAATAGAGAAAAATATTCCAATTAGAATCATGTCAATATGAATATGGAATAAATCTGAGTGCTCATTTTCACCATAAGAGGGACTAAAGTGTTTTATTTATTTAAAATACCCACTTTTAAAATGAAAAAAATGCTTGAAAAATATTTGACATGGTGAACATGCACATAATACGAGATCTGAAAATTACCCTGGCACATAGGAAGTTTTGAAACAAAACAATTTCTTCCATATAAAATAGAATTTTTATTCAAAAATCCATTAAAGGGAAAAATTAGTGTGCAGTCCTTTTATTTCTATCCATCTCTACTGAAAATTTCATGTATTGTTCAACCAACAATTAATAAAAATAAAATGCAAACACAAACCTAATTAAAAACTAGAAAGCAAAGTTAAACTATGCAAAGGAAAGATACTAGCCTATTCTACCCTACTCCTATCCTACGCTACAATAGATTAAAAAATGAACTATGTAAATTTATAATGTCAATGTAGCCATCCATGTAATCCCAAGCTGTAACACCCTGTTTCCCCCAAATTTGTAATTAATCCTAATACAGGAATTACCATGCTAAAGCATGATGAAAATGTGAATGTATGATGTGAATGGACCTTATGAAGAAGGTCGATGAATGAAAATAATGTTATGAATTTATATTGTAGGACTGCTGAGAGGGGATGTGCAAAAAAAGAGACCACGATGGCGGTGGAAGGCACCTGGAAAGGTGGCGCTAACTCTCACCGAGAATTAATACCGTATTTGGACTCCACTAGCCTGGAGAACCAAAAGCGGCTCGCTGGCCCTAAATTTAATATCTCACAGGCTGGTAGGCGGACGGCTTGATGAGGGATGGGATGGTGAACCGCCCATCTGTAGAGCCGTCAGGCCTGATCAGCCCAAGGGTAATCGTGCCACACGCAACCTCACAAGAGGATAAGGCGTATGGTAGAAGCGATTGAAAGGGGGAGACGTGAGGGGAACTATGGCATTACGCAGAGTGAGTTATAGCAGAGAGGAAGGATTGCAACCTTCACTCCTGGTCACTAGCAGACAGAGAGACGCAGTCTCAGAGCATCGTGGTCTCAACTCGGTGGTGGCTAGCGGTAAATCCGCCAAGAGTCGCTAAGCCTACGGTTGGGAGGAAACGAGTACCCCTCTCAGCAGTTGATTGATCCTAGTATTAGCTCTGATAAGTGTTTTTCCTCTGGCATCTTGATATATATGTATATGTGCTTATTCTGATAATTATGCTCATAAGTTGTGAAACTGTGAAGGATTTCATTATAAGAATGAATGTATGGTGTTTTGGTCAGTACTAGTAGTTATATATATATTTATATGGAGAGACTACGTATGATTTATGTCTTCATGAACTCATTAATTTTGTGTGTATTGATCAAATTTAGACTTCACGTCTGGTTCTCGGGAGGGCGACATCCTTACCTCCCTTAGGTAGTACCCTGAGTAAATCTCCCCATAGAAATACCTTCCTTGAATAACCCCTCAAGAATATGGAAGGTAAATATGAAGGCATAAAGCCTTAATAAACCTACATGAGGAGGAATGATCCTCTTGGAAACCCGAGATGGCAGCTTAAGGAAGGAATCTCTAATCGACAAATGAGATGAACTCTCTAATCGACTATGTCTCATGAGAGGAATCTCTAAAGGCCTTACCACTTGGTTTACTGTGTCTCATGGGTAGTGAAGAGTTTAGGACTATAGATCCCCAAGGTCCATGAGAAAATTTGGACCGTTGATCTTTCCACAACCACGAAGTAGTGGAAGAATGCACAAGGTGGGACAATCTGAGCCATTGGATCTCATTCAGAAATCCCGTCAGCCATTAGATCGGATCAAGATGCTCAGAGTTTAGTCTCTGGAGTATGCATAGGAAGAATGGATATAGACCGTTAGATCTTGGTATATTTACCCATCAGCCATCAGATCGGATAGGAGGTGCACGGGGTTTAACCCTTCTCACGCCAGGAAGACATCCCGCCCTTCATCAGGATATCGGCGTTCATGAAATCGGGAGTCATGAGAACAGAAGATCGGGAATTTTCATGATAAAAGTTTCGGGAAGGATCTGGGCCGTCCATCTGAGAGAGGACGCATGTCACGCGATCATCCATTTTGGAGATCTGGGCACTAGACATTGGGATATCGGCATTCGGGAAATCGGAGTTCCTGAGGTCATGAATGTCGGGACACCAGAAGTCTCGAAAAGGGAGGAGCGATCTGAACCATCCATTCACTTGGGATGTGTGTCAGAGAATCTGAAGGGAGTCGGAGTTTGGCATTTCGCGAGTCCTAGTGAAAAGGCATCCAGGACATCAAAAGTCACGAAATATTGAGAGTTAACTAGGACCGTCCATCAGAGGAGGACACGTGGCAGCAATCGGAGCCGTCGGGGAAAGTCTAGAAAAGAAGTCATCTATCGGCATTTGGGTCATCGAGATATCAGGGATCCTGGTGACAAAGTGTTTATGCATTTTGGAATCATGAACCACGAAGCCCTGATAAGTGGGAGCCAGTTGTCAGCCAGTTGTGATTCAAAGAATCGGGAATCGCGGGGACGAGAAGTCCATACATTGTGGAACTCCGAAGTCCGAAACCCCGATGAGAGGTAAAGTTGTGGTCACGGGGACACTAGTCACGTGGACTAAATATTTATCCCGGGAGGCTAAGGCAGCAGAGGAGCGTGTCGGGAATCAGGGATCGGTGAACCAAGTTGTTGGGACATCATGAGTGTCAAAACCCTGATAGGAGGAATCTCGACAGAAGTATATGGCTGCGGTCATACGAGAGCTGGTCGCATGGACCGTGGCTTAGCCAGGAGGGCTAACACGTGAAAGGCGTGTCAGGATTCGAGGGATCGCGAATCCTGAGGACGTGTGCATTTGGACATGAGAAAGTCTGAAACCCTGATAGGAGGATATAAGGCTATGGTCTTGTGAGAGCGGTCATATGGACCAGAAGGCATAGCTAGGAGGGGCTAAGGCCAGAAGAGAGCTCGTCGAAGATTCGGGAGCTCCATGATCGAGAGTCCAGATTTTCGTGATGATAAACCCTGATGAATGGAAGAGATTCTTTCAGAGGATCTCAGGGTCTGAAATGACCGTTAGATGTGGAAATAAGACATTAACTTAAGCTAGGATGTGGTTATGCTTTAGGATAAGTGGCGAGTAGATCTGGACGGTCAGAGTCCACCTGTCCAGATCTACGGCTGAGGATGCATTCTGGAGCCCCCTTGTCATTCTACCTTTAATGGGGGGGGGGGGGTCTGGAATAGTGTGGTGTGTGAAGTGGGGCCCCTCCCTGTCATGACGACCACCATGTCATGTTTCCCTCTTGCCACCTGTATGCCACCTAACTTCACAACGGGGCGTTTCTCATTGGTTGTTCTCTACCCCTGTTGAGGTTTGTTCATGTTGGTCATTCGCTGACCCTGTAGGGATTCATCCCCATTGGTCACTCACTAACCCTGCTAGAGTTCGACGGTTGTAGAGTCGAATGTTTGGACATTACTGTAGCAATGAACTGTGAAATACAAAAGACGCTACATTCAAATTGAACTGTGAACATAACCCATGATCACATGGGAACAGAGAAGGAGAGAGAAAGAGCCAGCTTATGCTGGGCCTCCATGGTTGTTTAGGGGTTTGAGTCTGAAAGAGGATCGAAAAAATTTGATTTAGGTAGTGGGTATGTTACAAAGTGGTATCAGATCATGGTTGCAACACTTGGCCTGCTTGGGCTCAGGCACGAGCCATGTTAGAAGATATTGTTATCTGCGTTTCTCTTTAAGGAGAAGGACTGCAGAATGAAACTATAATTTGGAAATTTATATAACCCCTATGTTAAAATGGTAACTACTCTCATAGGAGTAGGGGTGCACAGATCATTATTACTGATAATATCTGAGTGCAAATAACAGAGGTGGACTAAATTGTGCTATGAAGTTACACGAGCCGGGCAAGGGACATGAACTGAGTTGTTCTATTTTAGTGTAATGATGACTACCTACTAAAACATGTAGAGTCTCTTGCGATTAAGATGGCTGGTTAGGTAAGGATTAATACCCAAAGGAAGAACCCCTTCATGATTTGGGAAATCTAGTAAGGACTGGTAGGATCCTTAGAAAGTCATGACCACTGTATTATTAAGAGACTAAACCCTAAGCATATAATTCCTCATGATTGAGAGGACTAGTGAGAGTATGTAGGGTCAGAGTTACCTAACCTATAATGGTTAGAGTCGACAGTAAGGATAGCCTATTCAAGAATTCCTTTGGGACTGTTGCTAATTCCCAAGAGTGACCCTTGTTGGTCATTTCCATAAAGAGAGGGTAACACCCATATGAGTTAGGACTATGAGATTATCCCTGTAAGTAACTTAAAAATCTTAGAAGATATAGTAGGAGAAATCCTTCAAAAAAGAATTTTGAAGATTGGATGGTATCTAGAGTCAAGATCCATTCAGAAAGAACCGAACCATTTTGGGTTGTTCGATCTCGGAAAGTAGCACACTGGTTAGTTGCGAGGAGATACCGAAATTTTGCAATTCCAGAGATCGAAGGATTTGAGGTTCTCCATAATAGAAGTCCTGAAGTCGTGAAATGTGAAATCGCGACAAAATCACAACCGTCGGTGGGAGAGCCATTGGTGACCGTTAGACCTAATTAAATCAGTGAGGAAGATAAGGCTAATAACTTCTCATCACTCATAAGCTCAGGAGGAATAATATCCATTAGATTGGACTCAATGAGAGCCGTTGATCTAGAGCTTTGAGGTTTCGTCTATGGGAAAATGGAAGCGTAGACTTCCCAAAGTCACGCCAGGTAAATCACTGATTTGATCAGGTCCGTTGATTGCCAAAGAGATCTGGACTATGGGAATCCACATTGTCAGGTCCACATAGATAAGAAGTTGGGAAATGGTGGAGCGTTGTCCACGGATTCGCCGAAATACGGGATCCTGACGCGTGTCTGAGAATTGACCCCAGATTCCGAGAGAAGGGTCATGTAGATGAAAGAGCCAAAAAAAAAACCTTAGCCTTGGTGTTTCAGGTTTTCGGATTTCAGGAGTCAGGGAAAACAAGATTCCTTGCAATGGGAATTCTGAAATCGCGAAATGAGAAGCACCCTTTTTAATTTGGATCATGGTCACTGCCGGTGGTCGCGTGAGGAGAGGGCATAAGCCAGTATAATGAGTAGCACATGAGTTTAATGCACCGAGGAGATTCCTATTAAGAATCCTGATACTCATACCAATAAGGTATGAATGATATAAAAAAACGTGCAAGTAATGCACATGTATGATGTAAAAGTATAAGTATACTAAAGGCCTAGCATGATGGCCCTGATGAAGTGAAACGTGAGGCAAGACTTACACTTGCCAAAATTGAATGAATACCATGGATGCATTGTTGACTCCATTCTGAAGAGTCATGAAGGATCTGTCTTGAGGGATAACTTAAAGGGAATGTACTCCATATCCCCAGGAAAAATCTAGTGCAATTAAATGAAAGAGTAAACGAGCAAGGATGCTCTGTTGTCACGATAAGAGGCAAATGTTTATGCCTTTACAGATCACAATGAGAAGCACTGTGAATAAATCCTGAGATGACTAATTTTAAAAATGGAAATGTATGTAGGCTATGAAATATAGCTATGATAGCTACATGAAGGATTAGGATTAGGAAAGTGGTTAAGTACATCATAGATGTAAGTTAACAGAGAGGCATGTTTATATTCCTTAAGGGAATATTTGGTAGACCAAAAAAAAAAAAAAAAAGCTAACTCCAGGTTGAGGCCATGAAAGTGGTGATGGATCTGCAACGAGGAAGTTGCATGCTGAAGGACTTCCCAGTAGATGAACTGTATAAGGTCTCTGTCAGAGGAACATAGTCACAACCCTGATAATTGTTGAAGGATTGGACAATGGGCTACAAGGCCTGTCCATGTATAAGAATCATGTAAGTAATAGAATGCTAATAACTGAATAGTGACCATTCTGATAACCTAATGGAAGTGTGTAGGATTCACACGTTCCTACCCCATTATGAACAAAGAGTTGCTACTAAATCATGTTGAAGTATCCTAAGAGTTAGGATGGGCCTAAACCAGGGCTTCTCAGAAAAAGAGCAGTTGTGGAAACCAGTTTGGTTGGTAAGAGGCCAGTAAACCCCTGAGTATGTTTAACTGAATAAATGAGTACGTTTAACTGATACTGCTTGGTTGAAGTTGTGATTAAGGAAAGGTAGTGAGGCCTTAGAAAAAACTTGACTGGGATGAAAATCCCCAGGCAATGTAGAAAGAATTGAAAGAAGGGAAGAGCCCTCAATTCTTTCTTTGACTATGCATCACGCTTTTGGGGGATGAGAAATCCAGTACATTGATGAACGAAAATGCTTTGACACCATAATAATGATGGTTGTAATGCTGTGAAAATGATTGAGAACTGTTGTGTTACATTCATGAAAAACATTAAGGATAAATGTGATGAAGTGCATACTGATATGCTAGACATGCCTGAAGCTGTTTTTATTAATTAAACACTATGATATTTGCATTTCAATTTCATGATGATTAATATGCCTATGGTGTATGTCATGTGTAGAAAGGAATAATATTGGAACTGTTGAGGAAGACAGTTGCCAATAATGAACAACCTCGAGCAAAGGGTGGCCATGGAAAGACTGCGGTCAAAAGGTTGTTGAAGGGACTGTGGAAATCCCGCTAAAGTACTATTGATAAGGTAGAGGACAGAGAAAGGGTGCAAGCAGCCAAGAATAGGTATAAAGGTATTCGTACCTGTGTGGCACAGGATGTGAAGGGATTTGGTAAGAACCCCTTCCGAAATATTTATTATTGCATGCTATACCTGAAAATTGAAAGGGCAGTCGTATGCCTTGGATACCTAAGTAGGGTATGATTTGGGGAGGATGACCTGAATAATGGAGGCACGAACCTCTGATACTAAAAGACCGATTGTAACCTTCAGAAAAAAAAAATTCCTGAACTGATATGTCATGAACACATGGACCAATCAAGGAACGATTGGAAACAAAAGTGTTCATGGATAGCATGTTGCTTGGAATTACTTCCAAGAAATAAATATTTGCATAAAAGACAAACAATGGATTTCTCATTGAGGAAGGGGGACCTTCCAACATTTTTACTCACAAGGTATAGGTGTTAGAGAAAATCCAATGTGGGTGGCCATGAGTGTTGGCACCCTGAATATTAATGAAGGAATAATGTGTGGGGGCATTCATGTGAAACTTTTAAGATAATATGTACTAATTGGGGTCGTGATCAGCCTATAACAGGGGGATGGATCATATTTTAAGAATGAATGAAAAATGACTAAAACCATACGAGGAAACGATAGGTTAAATCCCAACACCCCATGATCCAGAACCGGTCCTAAAGTGTGACGAACTTGAAATCAAGGCAAGAATGCATTGGGTATGAATGTGGCCATGGATAGCGGCACATTTGATTAAAGCCCTTTGAAATGTTGAATTACATTTGGAATATATATATATATATATATATATATATATATATATATAGATAGATAGATAGATAGATATAGAGAGAGAGAGAGAGATAGATAGATAGATAGATAGATAGATAGATAGATAGATAGATATATACACATATAGAATCTAACAATTTGTTTGGCTGATTGAGGAATGAATTGAAGGAAATAGAGGGTCATGGATATGGCAGTAAGGTAAGCCCATAGGAAAGACCGATTACCTGCTAGGCCAAACTGCAAGAATGGTATTTCCTTTTGAGGAAGTAATTTAATCATTTAAGTGTGCACAATTCTGAGATTGTTATGACGATGTGGTAAAGGTGCAACTAAATGTATATGCATGGAAAAGATAACAAGATGTTTGGTCGATTGAAGTTGAAAGTGCAGGAAGCAAAGGGGTCTTGGATAGGGAAGCATTGTAAGCCCATAATGAAGTCCAATTGCCTATTGAGACAAACCATTATGGGGAGGAAAGTCCCATAATTATGAATTTGTTTCCTGCGCGGAACAACTGAAAAAAAAATAAAAAATAAAAAAAAAATAAAAAAAAAAAATCCCTTGGAAAGAAAGATGAAAATTATGATGGCTCTTGTGAGCTATTGAATTGGAATTTTGCATCCTACGAGTACATCAAGGAGGACGATGAACATGGATAACAAAATTACCATGCGGATACAAACCCACGAACTGCACAGACAAGTATTGTGCTAAGAATATGAAATTTCCTTTTCTTTTGAAATTTGAACATCGGTAAGATGTTTTTGCACAAAATTGTGAATTAATGTGCTTGTTGTCCAGGAATCATCGAAGGAAGATGACGAAGATCAAGACTTCCGAAATGGCCGAATAAGAAAGGCATGACATGTGTTTTGAGAAAGAACACCGAGGACGGTGTTCCTTTAAGGGAGAGGGAATTGTAACACCCTGTTTCCCCCAAATTTGTAATTAATCCTAATACAGGAATTACCATGTTAAAGCATGATGAAAATGTGAATGTATGATGTGAATGGACCTTATGAAGAAGGTCGATGAATGAAAATAATGTTATGAATTTATATTGCAGAATTGTTGAGAGGGGATGTGCAGAAAAAGAGACCACGATGGCGGTGGAAGGCACCTCGAAAGGTAGCGCTAACTCCCACCGAGAATTAATACCGTATTTGGACTCCACTGGACTAGAGAACCAAAATCGGCTCGCTGGTCCCAAATTTAATGTCTCACAGGATGGTAGGCGGACGACTTGATGAGGGATGGGATGGTGAACCGCCCATCCGTAGAGCCGTCAGGCCTGATCGGCACGAGGGTAATCGTGCCACACACAGCCTCGCAAGAGGATAAGGCATATGGCGGAAGCGATTGGAAGGGGGAGACACGAGGGGAACTCTGGCATTATGCAGAGTGAGTGATAGCAGAGAGGAAGGATTGCAACCTTCGCTCCTGGTCACTGGCAGACAGAGAGACCCAGTCTCAGAGCATCGTGGTTTCATCTCGGGGGTGGCTAGTGGTAAATCTGCTGGGAGTCGCTAAGCCTACGGTTGGGAGGAAACGAGTACCCCTCTCGGTAGTTTCTTGATCCTGATATTATCTCTAATAAGTGTTTTGACTCTGGAATCTTGATATATATGTATATGTGCTTATTTTGATAATTATGCTCATAAGTTGTGAAACAGTGAAGGATTTCATTATAAGAATGACTGTATGGTGTTTTGGTCAGTACTAGTAGTTATATATCTATATATATATATATATATATATATATATATATATGGAGAGACTACGTATGATTTATGTCTTCATGAACTCATTAATTGTGTGCGTATTGATAAAATTTAAACTTCACGTCTGGTTCTCGGGAGGGCGACATCCTTACCTCCCTCAGGTAGTACCCTGAGTAAATCTCCCCATAGAAATACCTTCCTTGAATAACCCCTCAAGAATCTGGAAGGTAAATATAAAGGCATAAAGCCTTAATAACCCTGTATGAGGAGGAACGATCCTCTTGAAAACCTGATATGGCAGCTTAAGGAAGGAATCTCAAATCGACAGATGAGAGTTCGTCGGGAGATCTACGGTCCTCCACGACCGTTAGATTAGCAGGAGAAAGTAGGGTGTTAAAGGCCTTACCACTTAGTTTACTATGTCTCGTGGGTAGTGAAGAGTTTAGGACCATAGATCCCCAAGGTCCATGAGAAAATTTGGACCGTTGACCTTTCCACAACCACGAAGTAGCGGAAGAATGCACAAGGTGGGACAATCTGAGCTGTTGGATCTCATTCAGAAATCCTGTCAGTTGTTTGATCGGATTAAGATGCTCAGAGTTTAGTCTCTGGAGCGTGCGCAGGAAGAATGGATCTAAACCGTTAGATCTTGGTATATTTACCTGTCAACTATCAGATCAGATAGGAGGTGCACGGGGTTTAACCCTTCTCACGCCAGGTAGACGTCCCGCCCTTCATCGGGATATCGGTGTTCATGAAATCGAGAGTCACGAGAACAGAAGATCGGGAATTTTCATGATAAAAGTCCCAGGAAGGATCTAGGCCGTCCATCTGAGAGAGGACGCATGTCACGCGATCGTCCATTCCGAAGATCCGGGAACTAAACATTGGGATATCGACATTCGAGAAATCAGAGTTCCTGAGGTCATGAAATTCAAGACACCAGAAGTCTCGAAAATGCGAGGAGCGATCTGAACCATCCATTCACTTGGGATGCGTGTCAGAGAATATGAAGGGAGTCAGAGTTCGGCATTTCACGAGTCCTAGGGACGAGGCATATAGGACATCATAAGTCGCGAAATCCCAAGAGTTAACCAGGACCGTCCATCAGAGGAGGACACGCGGCAGCAATCGGAGCTGTCGGGGAAATTTCAGACAGGAAGTCATTTATCAGGATTTGGGTCATCGAGATATCGGGGATCCTAGTGACAAAGTGTTTATGCATTTTGGAATCGCAAACCATGAAACCCTAATAAGTGGGAGCCAGTTGTTAGCCAGTCGAGATTCATAGAATCGAGAATCACGGGGACGAGAAGTCTATATATTGTGGAACTCCAAAGTCCAAAACCCTGACGAGAGGTAAAGTTTTGGTCACGGGGACACTGGTCACGTGGACTAAAGATTTAGCCCAGGAGGCTAAGGCAGCAGAGGAGCGTGTCGGGAATCGGGGATCAGTGAACCAAGTTGTTGGGACATCACGAGTGTCAAAACCCTGATAGGAGGAATCCCAATAGAAGTATATGGCTACAGTCATACGAGAGGTGGTCGCATGGACCAGGGCTTATCCAGGAGGGCTAACGTGTGAAAGGCGCGTCGGGATTCGAGGGATTGCGAATCCTGAGGACGTGTGCATTTGGACATGAGAAAGTCTGAAACCCCAATAGGAGGATATAAGGCTACAGTCTTATGAGAGCGGTCATATGGACTAGAAGGCATAGCCTGGAGGGTATAAGGCCGGAAGAGAGCTCGTCGAAGATTCGGGAGCTCCGTGATCGAGAGTCCAGATTTTCATGACGATAAACCCTGATGAACGAAAGAGATTCTTTTGGAGGATCTCAGGGTCTAAAATGATCGTTAGATGTGGAAATAAGATGTTAACTTAAGCTAGGACGTGGTTATGCTTTAGGATAAGTGGCGAGTAGATCTGGATGGTCAGAGTCCACCCGTCCAGATCTACGACTGGGGATGCATTATGGAGCCCCCTTGCCATTTTTCCATTAATGGGGGGCAGGGGGGGTCCAGAATAGTGTGGCGTGTGAAGTGGGGCCCCTCCCTGTCATGACAACCACCATGTCACGTTTCCCTCTTACTACCTGTGTGCCACCTAACCGTGCAACGGGGCGTTTCTCATTGGTTGTTCTCTACCCCTATTGAGGTTTGTTCCTATTGGTCATTCATTGACCCCATAGGGATTCATCCCCATTGGTCGCTCGCTAGCCCTGCCGGGGTTAGGCAGTTGCAGAGTTGAATGTTTGGACATTACTGTAGCACCGAAGTGCGAAATACAAAAGACGCTTCATTCAAATTGAACCGTGAACATAACCCACGATCACATGGGAATAGAGAAGGAGAGAGAAAGAGCTAGCTTACGTTGGGCCTCCATGGTTATTTAAGGGTTCGAGTCCGACAGAGGACTGGAAAAATTTGATTCAGGTAGTGGGTATGTTACACAAGCCTGCAAACATATGTTCATGAGAAAATAATAGTAATAGAACTTGGAATAAAGATAGAGTAAAAATAGGAAAATTAAAACATGAAAAAATTTGTCCACCATATTAATTCATGGTAAATCTATCCAAGTAAGACCCCTCCAACCATGCTTCAATTCCATCATAAAATATATCATGAATAACATAGAATTGATGGAGGGAGTTCATGGGAATGTAGCATACCAAATGAGAACGATGAGTAGTTTTTTTGTGAAGTGTACTTGGTAAGAGAATCTTTGTGCTAATAAACTTGTTAACTCTAGAAGACAAGACAAATGAATAAGGGTCTGACATAACCATCAATCTAGACCAAAGTGCCTCATATTCTTGGAAATCCCCCTAGGGCTCATACTTCAAGAAACCATCAACTTGAGATAAATTAGTGGGATAAAATGGTATTCATGGACTAGAACCCACCCTGGTATAAGACGTATTTTCAAGATAATGGTGAAATCTACTAGTATCAACAATCTCAAATAAAGGGGTACTTGAGCAAGAAGACTCTCTACTAATCCAAATTAAAGATGAAACAGAAGAATACATGGTTTGATATACATCTACTACAACATTTCCTTCATTCCATGGAAAGGGATGATAAGAATTAATAGTACTAAGTTCATTGGAAAAGGCTTTATTCTCTCTATATTCCATATGTGTAGTACCCCATTCCGTACTTCAAAATGGGTTGGCCCCATTGAATTTATTTGAATAGGAAAATGGGTGGCTTCCTACAAGATCAAACCATTAAAGGTATCAAGATACAAAATAGTAAGTAGAAGAATTAAGAGACTAAAAAGCCTCTCTTGAACAAGACAAAATTTCAAAAAGTGACTCTTTGAATAATAAATATTCATCCTTAGGAACATTGGTGACTAATTGTGTATCAATACTCTCCACACTAGGAATGGTTTCACAATCAACATGTTCTTCCTCAACATGGTATTCCTCTTTCAGGAAAAAGGTGGATTGTTGTGCTAAAAGAGGTATGTCTTGTATGTTAATTTCTTCTTCTAAAGTGAAGTGATCAACATGGTTTTTTTGGCCCTGCAAAATACGAGAATCTGAAATATGTTTCAAAACATACTCATGGTTAGAAGAGAGTATCAAATCAAAATAAATTTGAGATAAATAAGTTTCACTAAATAATCCAAAAACAATAGGAAAGCATCCTCAATCTATGTCATTTGAACTAGGAGAATTTATAATAGTAGAACAATTCAAAATAAAAGGAACTAATTTCAAATTATCCACGAGTGAGGAAGAATTCATGTCAACAAAAATGGTTTCACAATCCACAAGTTCTTCCTCAACATGGTTTTTCTCTTTCAAGCAAAAAGTGGATTGTTGTGCTAAAAGAGGTATGTCTTGTATGTTAATTTCTTCTTCTAAAGTGAAGTGATCAACATGGTTTTTTTGGCCCTGCAAAATACGAGAATCTGAAATAT
>JASDQU010104205.1:119384-136651 GCA_032191745.1 Picea mariana | reverse complement strand
AGGACGGAAGGCCAACCAAGGGCCATGACTCCTCTCGCGCAGACGGCGACTGGTGCACTCATGGAAGAAGCAGACGACAATGCAGGCTCGGCAATGGCAACAGCAGCAAAGGGAGGCAGCCTCCAGGTGCCCGACGACGACAATTACAGCGACATGGACATGCAATGGACCGGCGGGACACCTGTCGTTGAGGAACCATGGGTTGGCACTCTGCCCGAGTATGTTCCAGACTATACTGTGTTTGTCCCCTTCTTTAATTCTGGTGGTTCCCATGGTAGTTAAATTTCTAGTTATCTTTAGCATTGTCAGGAACAGTTTACACTCTTTTTTTGGCTATATCTGGTTGGTTGAACTGGTTTCTCCGCCTGGAGCAGTTCAGTAATTACAACCATTTAACTCTGTCTATGTATTTTGGAACCTGGTTCTAAGAAGGACTCTTATATTAATACAAAAACTTGCTTACAAAAAAAAAAAAAGTTTCTTCTTCTGAAGTAAAGTGATTAGCATGGTTGTTTTGACCCTACAAAATATGAGAATATGAAATATGTTTCAAAACATAGTCATGGTTAGAAGAGAGGAGCAAATCAAAAGAAATTTTAGAGCAAGAATTCTCACTAAATAATCCAAAAACAATGGGAAATCATTCTCAATCTATGTCGATTGAACTAGGAGAATTTA
Organism: Picea mariana; assembly: GCA_032191745.1. Taxonomy (NCBI): domain Eukaryota; kingdom Viridiplantae; phylum Streptophyta; class Pinopsida; order Pinales; family Pinaceae; genus Picea; species Picea mariana. Next base: position 135,973 of record JASDQU010104205.1, on the reverse strand, counting down.
TAACAACAGAGAAATTCAAATTAAAAGGAACTAATTCCAAATTATCCACGAGTGAGGAAGAATTCATGTCATGAGTGTCCAAATTTTCTTCATTAACAAAATGATTAGAATTGCGGTCTTTCTCCATAGCTTCCTCCATTTATTTTGATGGCAAATATGAGGTAGGATAATGAGAAATTGGCATAACCATCGATGTGACCCAAAGTGTCCCATTATCAGTAGAAAAAACCCTTATCTTTGTCAACTATAAAAAAATCTAAACTCAAATTTACTATACAAGAGGCATCTTTTTCGTCACAAGGTGGGAATGGAGTGGTTAGAGGACACATATGCTTCTATTAAAAGATAATTATATATTTGATATATATCCCCCGTAGTAAAGAAATATCTAGACATATGAAGTCCAACTAAGTCACTAGTATTTTCAACATTTTCATGTAAATCCAAATTAACATGTAAAGGAACATTGAGACATGATTTAGATTCTTCATCCACTAGTCGGTCTATTTCATTAGTGAGAGAAATTAAATGAATAATCAAATCATTGATAGAGGGCCTATCATGTAAAGGAAATATATAAAAAAGATGGGTAAATCTAATAAGAAAACATTCAAGACATTCATATGCATTCTTTCTAAGCTCTGATATCTCTACACATAATTCATCATAATAATAACTCAAAAGCATGCCAAAATTGACGCATAAATTTCTCCCATGTGTGAATAGAGGAAACCAACGAAGTCTCACACCATCTCTTGACTCGATCTTCGAGAGTGAGAGTGAAAAACCTGAAAATGACACTTCCATTAGTAATATTTTGTGAAACAAAAAAATTCTAGAATCGAAAATCATGATCAGATGCAATTGTCTATCCCTTGCCATCAAATTTAAATTTCAACAAGAAATGTAAAATGATATGGGAGGGAGCCATTAGTAAATTAAAAAAATTAATAAAAATGAATCTACAAACTCAACTTGTTGTATGTCCCTCCTAACACCATTTTTATTTATGGGTCCAAATTTACTGTCAAGCAGGTAAGGGAGAATGCCCAATGGTAAGTCGCAATTAGACCTACTCTTATTTGGTTTAGTGTTTCCAACCAACATGTGGACCTTGTTACCACTAAGAATTAAAAGAATAAAAAAGGGAAAGATAACAAATTCCCCCCCAAAGAGTTCTAATTAATTCTAAACCTAATCGAAAACGAAAACAAACTAAGCTACAACTACTAATTCTAACCTATCCCACGGGAGAAAAACTAATAGATGAGTACAATTTAAAAAGATATTTCAACAACAAAAATAGATCATGGTATCCAATAATATGTTAATATAATAATATTTCAGATATCATCTCAAGTAGTTGAAGAGGCCTATAAGATCATCCATGTACTCATTATAAATCACAACAACATAAGAATTCTAAATACTAAGCATAGAAATAGTCCATATGATCAGCACCCAGAAAACTTAAACAACAAATACATATGTAGAGTAATCCCACAAGCATTTAAAAACATTTTTGACTTCAAAATACCTTCTTCTCTTCATATATGCAAAAATAAAAGTATCAATAGTCTATACAATGGGGAAAAGTCCCTTCATATGTTCAATGATCTCTATTTCATAAGACACGAGAGACTCCTCATCTTTTATGACTATTCATTTAGATTCCCTTTGTTTTTTTATTTTACATTTCAAATTTATTTTTTACATTTTTGCAAATGAATGTATGAGTGTTACAAATAGAATATTAAGAGACTCGTAAGTGTTTATTCTCTCACTAAGGAAGTTTAAAAATGATATTCATTTACAAATGTTATTAACTTTTCCTGTTGGTGTCATCTTATGTTCCTCAAGTTATTCTAGGTGTTTTTGGTGTTAGTCTAATAAATAAGATCATCCCATCTCATTATTATCTATCTCATACTTATAGTGTCCCCTTACAGGTTCAATTTTGACTCTTGTATATTCATATATGAATGTTTGAACATGCACAACCCATTTTCTGATTAATCTCAAGCATCATCCATTTTCAGCGATTTCTGAGAATTTCCACCCCCAATTTGTCAATACTTTCTATGCCATCATGTTCTATTCTCTATTATCTGTTATCTTTCTGGAGAGATATCATGGGATTTATTCTGTTTCCTATAACCCTGGATATGGACTTCTTAAGTTTGCATAGTCAATTTCCCCCCAAATTTGTGACCTATTTTCTACAATTTATGAGGTTTTATATTACTATTTTGGCCTAAAGTCCTCTCCATATGCATTATTTGTCTCAATACCTTTCCAACAATGAGGTATCATGGCCTTTATTCCAAAAATTGCACCTCAATATATGTCCATTTTAAAATTAGTGCTCAACATCCTTTGATCTTCTTGTTGGTGAATCTGGGTCATTGATATTTAACCTGGAAATAAAAATCCCACATGCATAAGACAATCCAAAACTGAATGGTTTAAACAATTTTATCCCCCTTATGTGATTTGTATAAGAATCTAGAGAAGGCATAAGACCTATGACTTGTATTGTGATTTTGGCCAGTAATCTTGGTGAAAATAAGAAAATAAACTAAAAAGAAATAAAATAGGAAAATAATAAAATTAATTAAATTAACCTAGGTGAAATCAAAATTAAAAAAATAAAAATTAATATAATCTAAGGTATTTCCAAGGTTAAAAATAAAAACAAAATGTGGTCACTATGATGAATTACCATCAAAATATGATGGTCGGAAGGTGAAGGTAAAGGGTTAGCTCACCACTCTGATGGGATATCATTCTGATGGGATATTAGAGTGAGTCCATTCTGACGAAATATAAGTAATGTTAAAATAATATCCTTTCCAATACTTCATTCCCCAAAAATATATATTAAAATAATTCATGTTCCAATGGCTCATCGAGGTCTCGTAGTCAGAAGGTGAAGGTAAATCTACGTAAAATTAATTTTCTGATGGTCATACATTCCCATTGTTGGATTAGGCTCATTCAAAATGATTTAATAAACTATAAACATTATCCTTCTAAGACAGTCTTCCAATGGTCTAATATTTTTGATGACATATTATCTCTAATTGTAAACTATTCTGATGGACTAAGTTCACTCCTCCCTCTGATAGCACAACTCACCCACTCTGATAACACAACATCAAGGTCTTATGGTAAACTTAGAAAATAAAACCATTCTGATAGAACTATTCTAATGGTGCCATCATAAAGATATTATCATGAAAGAAAAGTGAGGGTTGACTCTAATGAGGGATTCTCAATGAGTGTAATTCCAATGACCTAAAAAAGTAAAAAAATCATACTCTCTATAATATTGATTTAGTCCTAAGTCTCGATGGTTATTTTTGATGAGCTTGAAATATTAAATTCATATTGCTACGTTTTCAAGGGTATTTGAGGAAGGGGAGAGGGGATTCCATGAATATTCTCAATCAAGATAACAGATAATAGAGAATAGAGAATATATAATAATTTGAGGAAGGGGAGAGGGGATTCCATTTTCACCTAGGGACCCAAAAAATAGGAGTAAGATATACCAGGAAGGTTTCAGGTAACCGAATGTCAAAGAAGGTAGTTAGGTCATATGGAGATCAATAACACTCAAATTTGGATGCGACAAATGGAAATCAACCACAGGGAAGAAGAATATGCGTCATGCAAAAAATCAACATCATAGATAAAGACCCATATGTTAAAAGAAGATCGACATCAATTAGATGCAAGACACATGTCAATCTAGTCTAGTTGAACATCTCGGAGGGAAGACCCCGTGAGATTGCAAAGAGAGTGGATATGATCAAATCAAGTAATAGGTTATTATGTCAGGCTGTAATGTATGAAACCGATTACGAAAAAAGTGAGTAGGCATTGGGAGATGGCACGACAAGGACCTACATCCATGAATATCAATAGGCCATGGGTTTTTGGAGAGAGGGGAGGTCGAAAGAATAAAATAGTAGAGATTAATCTAAAGAGGCCTATGCCTTTTAGAACTCAATAAAATCACAAGGGAATTCACTCAGTCAAAGAAATATGATAATCCAAATGAAGGTATCTCGATAGGATTTTGGCCTTCGAGCTTCAAACTAGTCTTAGGAAAAGGCACACTCAACACTTCGAATGGATAAGGTGTATATGATACCCTTGTGAGCTTTAGACCTTGAGGAATCTATAAGAAAAGGTGAATCTGCTTCCCAATGAGAGAGATCCTGGTAAGAATCAAGGTTCTGGACAAGGATGAAGGGTTCAACCTCATCAATGTAATGATGATAGAAACAAATATAGATGATTGTTGGGAAAGACAAAACTTAGTCCATCATGTTGATTGTTGGCTTCAAATGACAGAAAAGATCCTCATGGAGAGAATTATAAGAAAGAGGAACAAGATCAAGGGATTACCCCACATGCATTTCCAGGCTAGAGTGGTCATGTAAATTAAGTGGCCCTACGAACCTGCTCCTACAAGCATATAAAACGTGAGATTAGTTATGCAAATAAAATGGATACTTGCCAATACACCATAAACATTATATTCCCTTCCTTCAAACAAACCTATAAATGAGTGTTTCATTATTTCAAATATAATAATGGGTGGTTGTAGATAAATGTCCTAAAAAATATATGTGCCAAGTCTCAGACTTAAAGGAAGGATTAGTGATCGTGTGATTTAAGCTAAGAGTTTGAAACTGAAGAGTATGATCAACATGTGAAAGCATAAATATGAAGACATTAAGCACAAAATATAGGCAAGTGGATGAATAATTTAGGTTATCAATTCATAAAACCCTCAATAACAAATTCATTCAAGACATACAATAAAAAATCCAATCTTGCAGCCACATAGGATCATCAAGCACTTTGGAATCTGCAAAAGGTACAAAGATAACATGTCAATTCCATCATACAAATGTCAACAAAAACTAATAGGTCAAGAATCATCATGAAGACATCTGGAATCATATGATCAAAAGGAAAAATCAACCTCCATCACATACAATTATAAATCAAGATAAAACCTCCCACTCCCTCGAGGTAGAAAAAGAACTAACATTAGGCTAGAGTAGTGGAGGAATCAAAATTTGAATTCAAATTTTAGTAGGGGGACCCTTTCCTTTCACTTGTAAAAGTAAAATTAAAGGGGGGTTGTTTATGCCTCAACACTCGAGCTAGTACTATGAATCCACATGTACGTGTCCTAAGCTAACTCTAGTTTTCCCAAACTCATTTGGAAAATCAACTCTCATAGTTTCTCAACCATACAACAATCCCAATTTACCATATCCCTTTTCCATCATCCTACACAACCCAAGATCATGAACCCCCTTCACTTCCATGCAATCCCTTAGGACATTCACCTCAATCTAGGGCTCCATTGCTACTGGTAAGGAAATATCAATGATAGAAACATCCAAGATTCCTAGTTGTAGACATTCTTGGAATTATTGCCAGCATTCTGATACACATTAGCATCATATCTATGCTAGAACACTAGTATTTCCTACATCCAATAGCCATGGATCACTAACTCCAACAACTCATGCCCACAACCATATCCAACATAATAAATAAGAAAAGTAAATATGGACAAGACTCAAGTGGCCCAAACAAACCAACAACCCTAAAAATGAAGTAACAACAATCAGGTAACATCCCCTAAACATCCCACAAGAAGGTTTTATATATATTTCAAGTCATAATATGGCCTCTCCAATAGACTCACATGACCCTTCCCTTCCTCAATAAAATCCATGGTAAAAATATAATTATAAAATATAAAGGCTCAGACCCTCAACCCCCCTCTCTCATGGAATCTGTTATCACTGAAATTTCATCCGTGAATGGTTACAGAAATATAGCATCCCCAAACACCTATTATTTCATCCATGGTCCAAAAAATTCATTTCAAAATGGCACAAACTATACAATTGATTATAAAATCAACATGAGCTCAGAATACAAAGGAAGCGCGTGCACGTGCGCTGGTCAGAAATGTTGAAAAAGCACACATGCGCCCGATGCATGACTGTGGATGCAAAAATCCATGCACACTTCATAAACACGCATTAATGATTTTGGTTGGCATCCCACCCACTTCTGGTTCATCTCCCAAGTCGATTTGATCCCCAAATCTAAGTTGAATCTAAGTGGAGGGCTAGTCAAAGACCTAAAGGGCCCCTTGTTCACACTAAAGAGCAGTTGGATAATGCCTCAAAGATTTTATATAGAAAGAGGCCATGGGTGCACTATATTTCCAAGAATATATTTGTATTGTTCTGCTACCTCTGTTCTCCTGCAAGGAACCTCTTTCCTCATTGGAGCATATAAACATCATTTCATTGGGCTATTCACATCACCTCTTGAGTGAATGAGCTTTGGATTTCTTCACCATTTCCTTTTATTTTTCTATTTGTAATAAGAGCTCTCTCATTCAGGGTTCATGAGCCCTACCTTGGAGGAATAAGGGACCCATAAGTCTCCCTTTCTCTTTGGTGTTTGCCCACTAATACAATCTATCCATTATTGGCATGAATATTGGTTTTTCTTTTGTTTTATTTCCCTTATGCACCTTAGTTTAATTTATTTATGTGTTCTTATCTTAGTTGTTTCTTTGTTTCTTGTTCTTGATGTTTCTAACTCTTGCACTCATTTATGTCCTATCTAGCTAACCCAATTGGACTTGTAAGTATCTTTCTTTTGCTCATTTAGGTGACGAAAAGGATACAACAGATTGGCAACTCCACTAGGGATAGGTATCAATTTCCTCCCAATTTGGGTTGTTTGAGCACTTATTTTTTATTTATTTGACTTGCATAGATAATAACTGGCACAAGCCTACCTGCAAAAAGCTAAATTTAGAGATGAGATAAGAGAATTTCATCCGAAATTTTCTTCCCGGCCGTGTATCAGAAAGTACGTGAGTTTTTTATCCCACATGCATGCCTTCTGAGCACGTGCCCCAAGATAAATTTGTTCCTCGATGCCTTTTGTGCACCTGTGCCAATAGGTCATTATTGATTTGTGCATTGGCGCCACATTCACCTCTGTCTACTCTGCGACCCACGCATCTATCCATAAAATTCAACATTGTAAGAGTTTTTTGTGGTATTTTTGAAGGCTCGTAGCCTTCTAAATATTGATTCTATGCAAATTGTAATATGCACCACACTTAGATTCCATATCCACATGAAGGGTTAGTCGAAACATAGGCACTTAGGGGGTTAAAATCCACATTTTTCCTCTTTTTGATTACATTTTTCCACATGGATGGCTTGCTTTGACGGTAAAAATTAAGTTGGAATCATTCAATATCACATATATAAACACTTGCATCGGGACCAGAAATCAAACTTCAATCATAGAGTATGCTCTTCTCTCGCACCATAAAGCGATCTTGAGAATCATAAAAATGATTGAAGGAAGGTTCCATCTCCCTTAAATACAAAATCCTTAGGAGAGGACATCAACCCCCTCGGGACTCCTCTTAGTTTCTTTTTCAACACATCTTAAATTTGTAAGGGCCCATACATGCCCACATGCTGCAAAGATAGGATAGTTTGAAACTACTTTCTTATTTTACATCACTAGGGGAGTTTAAAGGTTATTGTAACAGGCCCAATACATGCCCACATGTACACAATCTAGGATAGTCTTTTGAATCTTTCTTAGATTAAATCACATTATGAGTTTAAAGGATTGGTAAGGACCCACATGTCCACATGCTAGTTCTCTAGGGACTTTAAAATTTCACAAGGTTGAACCAATGGCATATAGTAAGATAGGTAATCAATACTTGTAAGGACCACGCAAAGTCCACATGCTGCAAGGTGACACCTAACTTATTAAAAAATTGGCACATTTTTATCACTTGCTCACACACAAAGTCACTACTCACTCACATAGTTTTGTCTCAAATTGTGGAGGTTGAAGTAAGCTTCCCCCAAAATGGATTCTGAAACACCCCACCCTCTTCTTGAAGGAACTATCCACTCCCACTTAATTTGAACGAGATTGGTTCACACCCCCAATCTCGCAAACAACCACATCTAATTTTTTTTTTTAAATCACTAAGTTTTTCTCCACAGGAGGTGCCAAAAGAATTTTATTAGTCTAGGTAGGATCTCAGGGGTAGGCATCCAAATAACTCCTCATTATATGGTTCTCACATCTTCAAACATTAGAAGTTGTCAAATAGGGAACTTTAAATCCTCCAAGTCAAGTGTTCCTAACATGATAAGGCAGGGAGATAACCATGAAGGGTCAAAGGCCAAGGTCCGGTTGTTCTGTGCATCTCCCATTGAGGCACCCATGTCTTGGATGAAATCCAAACCATGACCCATTTATGAGGCCGCAAATCTAAATGTCACACTTTGACCGAGGTACCTAGTGACCAAATCTTAGGACATCTACCCAGGTGGCAATTGTGGGTTGCAATTGCACCTTGATCATATTTTTTGTAGCTATTGGGAAATATCACCATCTCTTTCGGGATATGCAGCCTCTACCCCTCATTATAAATTGTTGTTTCATCCTTCACTAGTTCCTCTTTCGGTGGCTTCAGACCCCACTCTTGAGTACTATTGGAAGGTCCAATGCTAGTTGAGAGGAAGGAAATTATGTCTTTTTAGGAGACGAGCATTTTCTTTCTTTGTTCTCCCACGTGGACAAAATCCACCTACCCACATATATGCTTCTTTGTCAATTGATTTATGTATGATGCTCTTATGATTACAAAACGATTGTGAGATATATTGTGAAGGTCCAAGTTATACAAATTCTCTTGTTCATATATTACTCCCATCACCAGTTGCACACATTCATTTTGCTAGTCAGACATCATAGGGGACCCACAGAACCCTCGTCGTTCCAGACTCTTGCAAAATCTCCCTCCTATTCGAGAAGGAGTTCCTAGTCTTGCCAACTCATCAAATCAACCCTCTCACACCCCCGTGAGTGCTACTATATTGGGATCATCTTTTCTTGGTTCCACTTTACTTGGATCCACTTCCCAAGATCAACCGTCCACTAGATTTCCTTTACAAGGAAGCAGGGGGCACACTTCTTCCCAAGGAGGAAGTACCACCCCACCTAGCCCCCCTCATAGGTCAAGTACACAAACCACTCACACCATGGCTGGAACTAATCCTCCACTACCACTCTAGATGTCATACTTTTCTTCCCTCAACATATTGGATCTAAGAAATCTCACAGATGATCCTATATTGCATGACCCCACATGGCCTGCAATGCCCACTAAACTACCTTTAGACATCCCCAAGTTAGAAAGAAAGGTGGGAGATGATCCTACCAACCATGTCATGACCTTCCACCTATGGTGATATTCAAACAACATCATGGATGACTCCTTCCAGTTACATTTATTCCAATGCACACTCATTGGCCCATCATCCAAGTGGTATGTAGATGAAAAATCAGGGTCCCATGTGACTTTTGAATCTTTTGCCAAAGAATTTTTTACCTTCTTCCAACTACCAATCCACCATGACAATGGTCTTGAACTGATCTCAGATTTTAAAAAAACCTCAGCCACACATATCGCTGACCACATACACGAATGGTGTCAGGAGTGTACCTTATGTAAAGCAGAAACCACCAAGCAACAATGCCTAGATTGGTTTCTTAGATCAGTTTTCTCCCTCCTTTCCAAGGATGTGGCCTCCACCTTCCCCCAATATGAAGAGGAAGCCATTATCAAGTCTTAACAATATGACCTCATTTATGCGTAGTTAGGATGCTTATACACAGTACTACCTAACATCCCAAGACCCATACCATTCAACCAAGACAAACCTGGGATGTCTCACTCTGTAGATAGATTAATTGGTACCACAACACACAATAATCCATACATCCAACCACAATCCATGTATGGTACACCCCAACATCCGCTAATATATGACAGACTTCCGTATTACCCCCCTCCCCCCTACCCACAACCATACCCTATTATACCCCCTCCACCCATGAGTGGACCCGCATCAACACCCATGATGTGTCTGACTATACAACCAAGTTTTGGTACCCCCTATACCTCAACTTACACCCTAAGAACTAGGGAAAGAATCACACATAATCTGTACTTTCCATTTCCTAGTCCTGCCCCACCCATGGCTCCACCACAATGACAACCACACGTCGGGGTTAACTTTGTTCATCCCTCTCCCATCCAGCAGTTTCAAAATTTTGAAAAACTGAATACGGAAAATCTGGCCCATCAGTCGAATAATGCCAAAAAAGGAAAAAATCGAAACAATAATAATCTTGAACCAGGAGGAAATAAACCCCAACAAAACCAACCTGCTGGGGGCAATCAGAATCAAGGGAACCAAAACCCCCAAGGAGGCAATAACAACAAACACCAAGGGAGGAATAAAAAAAACTTTTAGACAAACTTCCCTTGTTCCCTTTGCAATGATTATAGCCATTATACTCACCATTGCCCCAAAATTACTGACTTCAAACAGATGAAAGAATTCGTGAGTGGACCCCATCCCCCAACACCGCCTACCCCCCAGTAGGCCCCACAATAGTATGTACAACAACCACCCATGATGGTGTTAAAAAAACCAATTCCACACCAAGGTGTGATGAATACCCAACAGGATATGCACCCTTACCCACCATAGATGGGACAGTTTCAAAACCCTATCACCCCTATAGATCACACTATCCTCCTCAATAGTGAAGAGGAAGTTCTTCTACAAATGCGCAGTTGTCAATACAATGTGCCCCTTGAATCTACTCCCACCACATTAGATGTATTTCTAGTTACAACAGGACCCGCTATGATGATTCCATGCCCTAACACTGAGACCCCCCTTCATATTCCTCGTATCCCCTTATGATGAAATGTCAACAACCCTCAGGCTAGGGCAGCACACAATTATAGTTTGGTCGATGACATGGCACAATCCCCCACCACCATGTCAGTCTTGGAAGTCCTCTAAACCTATCCCACTCAATGAAAGTCCTTACTCTTCACCCTAGGGGCAGTCAACCCAGATGATACTAGACTCATCACATTTGATCTAGATTGTGGAGAACCCTATCTCCCTACTTTGGTAACTTTCCAGATACCCGTCAAAATTTGGAACATCACAATTCATCGATGCATAATCAAAGAAGCTGCATCCACATGCATCATGTCCAAAATTGTATGGCAGAAACTCAGCTCTCCCAAGATAATACCATCTACCATCACTTTGATATGTTACGATGGACGACCATCCTCTCCTGAAGGGCCCTTTCAAAATGTCCTCGTCGAACTCGGGATAAAAACCATCCTTATCAACATTGAAGTTATCAATGCCCCGCTCGATTAAAATATCCTATTTGTACATAGCTACATCTACACTATGAAGGCAATATCCTCTTCTGTATTCAGAACAATGGTGTTCCCACACAACAGGAATATCATCACCATCGATCAGGTTTCACATTACAAGCCTAACCCTTCCTCCAACACCGATAAAATTTTACCTTTTGTCCACACTAATATTGATGTCTACCCACTCGTCACGATGGGCCTCGACATATTCAAATATCCATCCTTGCTAGGGACATACCACAGAGCACCCCCTCTCATACATCCCTCAACTCAAGTATGTGTCATCTCTTCCAACAGAACTAGCACTAGAGATACCTTTCCTCCCGCTGAGGCTTATTCACTTCCTGACGTCACCCTGGTCATAGAGCTGCTACCTCAAGAATCCCCTAAGAACTCTCCATCACCACTTGTTCCTGATATCCCTCCCCCCTAGGGCCACATCCTAGTTTGGGAGATAGTCCCCCAAGCCATTACCCAAATCCCCTTCTTCTACCGCCCACCAGGTAGCAACCACACTTACTCTACCTAACATGGTGCTTTCCATCCCATTTTGGTATCTACACCCACCTGATATGGTTCCTCAAACATCCCTTCCTCTACAAACCATGGGAATCCCAATGCAGATACCAGTCCTCACTTCATCCACACCACCCTCACTCCCACTCGCTAGCACCAATGATACCATTGGGGGAAGAAGGAAGAATAAATAGCCCACTTCTCCACTCCCCCCCTGAGTTAACTTCCTTGCGCACTATGTGAGAAAGAAGGATACCTCACTAATTGATGTACCTATCTCCCCGAGTTATGCAATTTAATCTGACTTCCTTGAGTAACCACATCGCTCGTCGCTCTACCCAACTCACCAAATACTACCACCACGTCTCCAACTACTGGTAACACAGGGTTGTGAACCAAATTTTCCTATGCCATCTATTCAAATTATGGCCATTACACCCACCATTGCCCCGCTCTACCTTAATTTTGACAAACACTAACGACAGTACGCCAGATCTTTCAACAAGATTACCCCTCATCCGTGTCATCAAGTACTCATGTCATATACATCCACTATGTCATGACTTCAGTTAACAAACGAATGATATGCCCTTGCTCTCTATGGGAATCACTAGATCATTTCACATACCAATGTCCTATGATCCTTGAATACAGGTGTCGCCAAACGACCCTTATTCAGAATCCTACAACTACCTCACAGCCAGAGGTCCCAGTGACTATCCCTACTCCATCCCCTGATGTTGTTCATATTTTCTCTCTTGAACCCGAGGCACTTCCCACTCCTCCATGGTTCATAGATATCTTATATAATGATTTACCCCCAAATCCCCCCAATTCTCCCATTCATTTTCCCATGGAAATCTTACACCCAACTACAATTTTCAACCCCTAGTATCTCGATATCTTGTTTATGTCAAGCCAACCATCACAACCTCTTTTTGCCTCCCCTACATCTTCACCACTGGAAGATACTCATATGTTGACAACCACCATTGTTAATCCCCAAGATCCCTTATATTCTCACCAATTCCACTGCGACAAAGACACCCTCGAGGAATTAACTACCCCTGATTTCCCATGGAACTCACTCCATCACAGAGCACTCTTCCTCTTGCATAAATCCTTTGAACCCCCTAGTCAAGATTCTGTCTACGCGATCGAAACTAAAGATTTTATCCCATCAGGGCATATAGACTAGTTCAATAATCCTATCCCTTCCCCCGACTCTTTTGAAGAAGTAAACATAGCTAACATTTCCCCCACTGTCAAAACTGATATTTCCATTAAACATGGAATCATAGAGGAAATCACCATTGGCACCACATTCTCTCCTGAAGAACTCATAGCCTACAAATCTCTCTTCCAGGAATACCGGGACATTTTTTCCTGGTCGTACACAGATATGCCTAACCTTGATCCCTCTATTGTCGAACATTTTCTAGACACATGGCCTGATATCACCCCTGTATGAAAAAAGCAATGCCCATTACACCCTTCCAAAGAAGTGGCCATCAAATCTGAGATTGACAAATTACAGGTTGCAGGGTTCATATACCCCATCACATATACGTCACGGGTCTCCAACCCCGTCCCTGTCAACAAAAAATAGGGCATTATTCGCGTTTGCACTGAACTTCTTGATCTCAATCATGCTTGTCCCAAAGAAAATTTTCCAACTCCTTTTATCGACCAAATTATCGATGATTGTGCTAGCCATGAGGATTTTTCCTTCATGGATGGTTTCTCTGGCTACAACCAAATCTAGATTCACCCAGTCGATCAATAAAAAACCACATTCACTACCCCATGGGGTACTTTCGCATATTGTGTCATGCCCTTTGGCCTTAAGAATGTCAGTGCAACATTCCAATGGACCATGACATACATTTTTCATGATCTGGCTCACATAATCCTTGCCTACTTAGACAATCTCATTGCTCTATCTAAGAAATGCACTCAACATCTAGATGACTTATGCATCATCTTTCACAGGTGTCGTCAGTTCAATATATGCTTGAAACCCCTCAAGTGCATATTTTGCGTCACTGTCAGATGCCTCCTTGGGTTCATCATTTCCCAATGCGGCATCACCGTCGACCCCCTCCAGGTCCAAGCCATCACCGACATTCCACCACCTCATAATGTACGCCAACTCTAAAGACTACAAGGCAAAGCTAACTTTCTACACCTCTTTGTCCTCGATTACGCCACTCATGCACATGGTTTCCTTCGCTTATTGCATCATGATATCCCATTCCAAAGGGATGAACATGCCCAAACCACTTTTGATGATTTAAAAGAGGCACTCTCCAATGCCCCCTTAATTATTACACCCGACTATAATCACGATTATATCCTCTACTTATCAGCCTTAGCTGTCTCAGTGGCAGGAGTTCTTGTCAAATTAGGGGATGATGACCATGAGCATGTGATTTACTATATTAGTAAAAATCTTTCAGGCCCACCCCTGAAGTACAATCATGAAGAGAAAATTTTCCTTGAAGTTGTCCTTGCAATCTAGAAACTGCTCCATTACATCCTCCTTCGCACTACCAAGGTCGTAGCAGATTCCAACCCCATGCAATACTTTCTTAGTTGCTGAAAAATTAATGGTAAATTTGCACGATAGATCGTCATCCTTTAGGAGTACAACCTCGAACTTTCAACACCCAAGAGAAAGAAATCTCTCATCCTCACCAAACTCATTACGGATTTTTCCTTAGATACTACCAGTTCACCTGTCAATACAGACTTCCCCAATTAACACCTCTTCTACATCCCCTCAGATGATCCCTGGTACAGTGAACTCCTCGTCTACCTCCGAACATAGAACTTTGGACCTCACCTCCCCAGGGACAATCGTAGACATATTCACCATCAGGCTCCTTGATATCTCCTTATTGGTGACATATTATATCGACGAGGGGTCGACACCATCCTTCGTTGATGTTTGACCATCAAAGAAGCTAATAGAGTTCTCAATGATTGCCATAGGGGTGCTTGTGGAGGCCACCTCTCAAGGATGTCCACCACCCAAAAAATCATTCGAGTAGGCTACTTCTAGCCCACATTGTCTCACGACTATATCCACTTCGTGAAACGCTATGACAAATGCCAACTTTATTCCCATAAATCCCGAGTGCCACACACTCTTTTACACCTAGTCATCATCGCCGACCCATTTTGAAAATGGGGCATTGAATTCATGACTTGTAACCCTCCATCCAACAATGGACACAAGTACATTATCGTGGTAGTCGATTACTTCACCAAGTGGGTAGAAGCCATGCCCACCTTCAACAACATCGCTGACACCGCAACACATTTTTTCTTTAATCATGTCATCTCCCGCTTTGGATTCCCACTACAGTTAGTCTTCAATCATGGGAAACACTTCAAGAATGAAATATTCGTCGAACTCTCCTCTCGGTTAGGATTCTCCCATGAGTTCTCCTCCCCCTAATATCCTCAATCCAATGGACAAGTAGAGGTGGTCAACAAGGTCCTTAAAATCATGTTGCAACGTACTGTCAACAAACATAAGACCAATTGGCATCATATGTTGTTTTCATCACTATGGGATTATCGCACAATAGTTAAAACCACCACGGGTTTTACACCCTTCCATATTTTCCATGGGGTCGAAGCCACTCTCCCCATCGAGTGCAAAATTCCCACCTTACACACCGCTATTGAGCTCTTACCTGACATTGCTCCAATGGAGCAGCGCTTGCTGGACATAGATTCATTGGATGAAGATCGTTGGTCTTCATTACATAACAACTAGGTAGCCAAAAAAAGTTCAAAGGCCACCTTTGACCACCATGTCAACCTTCATTCATTTAACGAAGGAGACTTTGTCCTCGCCTACAATATCTCCCATGATACCCTCGGCCATGGAAAATTCGAGTCATTATGGCATGGACCCTACATCGTTTAACACTACCTCTCTAAGGGAACTTACATCTTGTTCTCTCTCAAAGGCTACCCTCTCAAAGAACCTGTCAATGGGTTGTACCTAAAGAAATTTTACGCTTGAATGTAGTCATTCTACACTAGGATTTTTCTCTTTGTACATGTTTTGTAGCATTTTTTAAATCTTCTTTTTTTCCCTCCATGCCTTATGGCTGATCTACCATTTGTGTTATTGACATATGCCTCCTCCATTGGCCTACCACATCGATTATGCTGACAAAGCTAGTCATTGGAAAAAAAATCTCACTTCGGCTGCTTGGGCCCTCTATTCCTCCTCACATGAACTGCTCCACTCCAGTGGCATATGTTTAGGCTCAGCAACCAACAACCAAGAAGAAAATTAAATCGTCATTGGTCTCCTTTCCGAGGATATTTACCATCACATTCGCCACCTTAGCATCTTCCTAGATTTCTGGCTCGTCATCCTACAGTGCAACAATGTATACCATGTCCAGGATCCATGCCTCTTCCACAAATACCTGCAAGTTAGAATTTTATCTTGACATTTTGATTCAATCACATTTACACATATTCCATGACAATGCAATCAAATAGCAGATAATATGGCTAATCTAGTGTTATACTGACATTTATCACATCAAGCTACCTTTACACATACATAAACCATCACAACTATGTCACAACATATAGATTAGACATCATAAAAAAACATCACCAAACATCATCACATGTGAACATCACAAAGATCCAAAGAATGTGTGTGTGTATATATATA
>JASDQU010104205.1:93415-119340 GCA_032191745.1 Picea mariana | reverse complement strand
TCAACATTCCATCAATGTTTACAAAAATAGTACAACATGTACATCGCCCGTAGGCTGGTGAATCACCTCATCCCTATAGATACAAAAACAAGTGTCACACTACCCTATACATATGGTCTCACAGGCCTCTATAAACCAAAATAAATACATTGAGAACTCATGGTGCTGCTAGAGCACCTCCACCAGGTCCTCTGTCAGGAGGTGGGGCCCCACCAGTTTGTGGTCCACCCGATCTAGGTGAAAGTCACCCTGTCATCATTACTGTTGCTACCACTTCTCTATGGATCAAGGTCCACAACTCCACCAGAAGGCCCACACACTGCTCCAGGACTCCCTTGTCCTGGATCTGGGTCCACATGCCCTCAAGAACCCCTTGTAATACCACTTCCAATTGGCAGCGAAAGTCCTAAAACACCCCATTGGCATTGACAGAAGGTGCACATGAAGGTCCTGCACCGATTTCATCATAACATTGTCTCCTACCAGCTCTATCCACATCCACTAGCCTCACACCCACCTCATCCCTCCGATGTCTCTAACCTACCCATGGATCCTCTCGAGGCAGTCTCATTGGTCCCTCCCGAGCCGATGCTCTAACCAACTCCATTTCCTAGCCTCGGGGCCCCACATATGCACACACAACAAATAAACAATAGCATCAACATCCATACATACATAAAACATATGCAATACTATCTAAAAATAAAATCATCAAATACATCAACATACCTCAGTGGTCTGAAACCTTTCTAGGAGGTAAGACCATATCAGGATCCCAACGATAGTCCATCCTGCTATATGGATATCGTAGGATGATTTGTGGCATCTTCCGCCACACACATGCTAGCTCAACCGTAAAGCAATGGCCTCCCTCCCCACCACCATGTCGAACCAAGATCGTTGCCCATCGCATCCATCATGGCTCTCGTGTCCCCAATGCATCCAACATAAATCTCGATCGCATCATAGGCACCCTCTCCAAAACACAGGTCACCAAGATAGACCCAAAGGAAAAATCACTGGTGTTGGCATCCTGACACCAGTTAAGTTTCCCAATGATCTTGGTGTCTAGAATCAATTCGCAGGCAAAATGCTCTTTAGGGCCCTCTTCATGATCCTTAGATGACCACCATTGATTTGTTGAGTAGCGAGGGATCCATAAACCCTCACAATCATCATTGCAATGTAACGATGCACAAGGGCGTCCATCGCCCCAATCCTTAATACCGAGCCTGACATAAATTCCTCCCCGGTACAATATGTATGTGCCAGGGATGCTTTTAGGGGCTAAATTTTTCTCATGAGCTAATTTTCCATGGTTTTTCCAAAATTGATATTCTCTATTTTAAAAATGATTCACCCAAATTCTATAGGATAGAATTATTTTACCTTAAAATTTTCCAAAAAATTATAAAAACTATATAAAATCCTTAGAAATTTGAATATTTTTACAAAAATATCATGAATCATTTATAGTTGGCATATGAAGGATTAGTAAGACTCGCCAAGGTTTCTCTCGAACCTCCACCAATTATCCATCCCCTAGCAACACAAGATCAGCAGGTAAAGGGCCTCCCCGAAAAGGGAGCCCAGTCAAGAAATACACATCCTCTGTTGCAGAGAATGTGAATTGCTCTCCCTACACAATGAAGCACTGCAGATCAATGCTCCACATAGATATCAAAAACTATAGTAGTTACTCCTGTGTCTGCAACAATGAGCAATCAAAGAACTTTAATAGCCCATAGGTTGCCAATGCTCCTCACACACTGGGCTCCTGATATCTAATAGCCTCTCTCAGACATGCCTAGTCTCTCTTCCTCCAGTGGTCTGACATCCTCAACTGATCACCTACATCCACAAAAACAATACTTGAACAGACGTCACAATGCGTGCACAGTTGTGCTTCCAACAAGCATGCGTCCAATGTGCACATGTTTTCCCCATTCAAGCGCCCCCATGCGTGGCTATCCTAATTACATCTGTGCACCCAAGTGCGAGAATCCTTTGATCACCCATGCACTGGGGGGCCCACTCTCACAAAAACCCTCTGTACGGCCACTCGTATGGACCTGCCCAAAATAGAAATCCTAATTACTATGCAGGAGGATACAACCCCTAACTTGGCTCTTGCCAACCCCATATCATCTAGATCAAACTCTCGAAATCTCCAAAATTCCTCGCGAAACTCTCGTCAACTCACTACAATAGCAGGTACAAATGAGGTGGAAATGTGGGCCCTACAACTATATATAGCCTCTTTTCACAAAATTCCAACCTCAATTATAGGAGCTTCGAGTGTCCGTTTTCTGATCCGTCTTCAACCACGGGATCAGGATCCCACCACCTACATAGTCACATTCCTCGGGCTACCATCCTTCCTCGGCCCATAGGCTCACATCCCACCCAGGTAAGCATGTTCATGTTCAAAATTATCAAATAATTGTTCCATGTTCTTTATTTTCATATGTTTTTCACGTCGGGTATTTGGTTTTCATGTGTGCAGGTACTTGGTCATCACACACCAGTGCAGCCCCTTCAGGTATATGATTAACACTGGCATGTATTCATTCCCTTTGAATATCCATTACATCTCTGAGTCACACCCTCCAACATTCGCTTCTAGGATCCCTCCATCTAGCTTTGTAGTACTCTCACCTCCGCTGCATTTTTTTTTTAGTACTGTCACCCGGTAGCATTATCCCCTCCATGAGTTGTCCCATTCAAAGTCCCCTTTTTGGCACTTTGACACTCATGCTTCTTTCACCCCCTAGGGGTGGGAGTCTCGATAGTTTTACTAATGTTCTAGAATCAACCACATATTCCTTCTCCTCATTTTTCTATGTTTCCTAATGGACGCCCAAGACATCTCCTTCCATAGTATCATTAGCCCTCCATTTCATCCACAATTAGTTTTCCCATCTGCAAATTCCCCTTCATTCATTTAACTCATACAGAAATCCACCTATGGGCCCCCCACCCTCCACCAGTTCTCCATACAACTTGCACCATCACAGGCCAAGCCATCTTGCACTAGGGCACCTATTTTTGTAGCTACACACTTATCCCAAATTATTATTTATTCATTTGGTAATTGTAGAAAGCCTTTGTTTCTTGCATTTACCTATATTTTTATTGTTTCCCTTAGAGACCTTCCTTTTCCAGCAACGCAACCCCTGACGCCCTTGTTTGGGGAATTTTTTACCTCTTACCCTTATTGACCTCGTCCATAAACCCCAAGTATCCCATGGTCCATATACCTATGATCTCTTAGTTTGTCCACTTTTTCATGCCTCTAGCACAATTTAACTCATGTCTATTCGTCCCCCTGACACTAGCTTCAGTTTCACAGTTTCTTCCACTCATACTTCACATATATCCCCAACCAAGGGAATTCTTGAGTCTCACCACATCTTGACTTTGTCCATGCACCTCATCAGTTCCTGATCTCATCTAGTGTATTTCATGAATCCCTTTTCTTCTTGCAGTCGCGTCTCCCTTTTTGTCGACATCATCACACTTTATAGGAGGGTGACAATATCTTGACTCTCATTCCCTTTACAATGAAGAGTCTCAGATGACACAGAGAAAAACACCATTGTTCTTTGCTTTCATTGACCCCCATAACATTCGACTTCAACTTTATCTCATGTTACGGTGGGTCTTACTTTGTGACTATTGTAGTTGATTTTATATTTTCTGAAGACCTCTGAAATTTGTTGGGCTTTCAATGCCCACAAATTATTGACACTGCTTACAGGTGTCATCGCCTCTTTTCAGATCATTTTCACCATCAAAATTTTCCTCTGCCATTATCAAACCACCCCAGAGGGAACTGTAGTTATATACATCATCATACCACTTCAGTTACTGTCTTACACATTTTTGAGTTACATGACACGAGCATGGGGCATGCCCGCCTCGTTTGTACACATTTTTATTTTTCCACACCTAGCGAAAGCTTTGGGTCCCACAAGTTCCCCTCTCCCTCCAATGGGTCACTCTTGCAATTCCTCTCAACACTCTCTCTTACAATGGTACTCTTAGTAGAAGAAACATTGATGTATTTTGGCTATCTGTATGCTCCTAACCTCACACATCAGGGGGCATCTGTTATCACTGAAATTTCATCCGCAGATGGTTACATAAATCCATCATCCCCAAACACCTATTAGTTCATCCATGGTCCAAAAAATGTATTTCCAAAGGGCACAAACTATACAATTGGTTATAAAATCAGCATGCACTCAGAATACAAAGGAAGCGCGCACACGTGGGATGGTCGAAAACACCGAAAAAGCGCACATATATTTCCAAGAATCTATTTGTATTGTTATGTTGCCTCTATTCTTCTACAAGGAGCCTCTTTCCTCATTAGAGCATATAAGAATCATTTCATTGGGCTATTCATATCACCTCTTGAGTGAATGAGCTTTGGATTTCTTCACCATTTTCTTTTAGTTTTCTATTTGTGAGAAAAGCTCTCTCATTGAGGGTTCACGAGCCCTCCCTTGGAGCAAGAGGGGACCCATAAGTATCCCTTTCTCTTTGGTGTTTTCCCACTAATACAATCTATCCATTGGTGGCATAAATATCAATTTTTCTTTTGTTCTATTTCCCTTATGCACATTAGTTTAGTTTCTTTAATTTTTCTTAGCTTAGTTGTTTCTTTGTTTCTTGTGCTTGATGTTTCTAACTCTTAGACTCATTTATGTCCTGTCTAGATAACACAAATGGACTTGTAAGTGTCCTTATTTTTCTCATTTAGGTGATGAAAAGGATACAACAGAATCATACCCCCTATAACTCTTATCCTTATTTGTCTTGTAGCCAATGATGCATTTTATTATTAAATGCATTCAAACTATTGCATTCTCTAGGATATCTGACCTTTTCAATTGTTTAGGCACTTTGATCATTCATAAATAAACAAAAAATACATTATTAATCTAGGGACTCAAAATCAGGGTATTGCACTCCCCTCCCCCTCATTTTGGCATTGTCCTCAATGCATATAAAAAAGAGAAATGAAAATTTCAAAAGTATTCAGAAAGTTATGGGTAGTCTTTCCACATAGAATATTCATGCTCCCAGGTAGCATATTTAGAACCATAGTAGGTCCACTAAATGTTTTCTAGTTCTATGACTCGATTCCATAGCACCTTGACCTTATTGTCCAATATGTGTACCAGCTCGACCTGAAAGTATCCTTCTGTATCCACCTGAATCAAAATCCAATCAATAACATGATTAGGATTGTGTACATACTTCTTCAAAAAAGAGACATGAAACACATTCATTGAAGTAGGTAATGCAAGCATGTATACAATTGGCCCTATTCTATCCAATATCTCAAATGGAACACAGAATCACCATTCTAACTTGGTACAACTACCCAACTTTAATGAAATCTTCTTTGGATTCACTTTCAAGACTACATGCTCTCCCACTTTAAATTATGCAGTTGTCTTTTTCTTATCTACATAAGTCTTATGTCTATATTGTGTTGCTTTCAAATTCTTCTTAATCTTGACCATCCGGTCTTCCATATCCTTGAGAAATTCGGGTCCAAGTACTACTTTCTTTGTTGGGTTGTCCCAAATTACTGGAGTATTTCATTTTATACCAAAAAAAGCTTCAAATGGGCTCATCTTCAATGAATATTGATACCTATTATTGTAGGAAAAATCAACCAAATGAAATCTTCCCACTTACATGGCTTATCCATCAAATACATTCTCAACATGTCTTCAATTACTTGATTGACTCTCTCTATTTTTCCATATAACTGTGGATGGTATGTGTTAGGTCTCAAATTTGATATCCTTCTCACCACCAAGTTGATGAAGACCAATTCCAGCTCGCAAAGATCTGTAGTGAAACAAACTTCTATCCTTGGACCTATGGTTTTTGTGAACCCACATATCAACTGATAAAATCCTCACAACAATAAAAACTCAACAATCTTCACCATTTCACCCTAAATAAAATGAAGTTCTTGTATCTCAATCATGAAGTTCATATAACTTCACAATATCATACTATCCTCTCAATCTGGTCACATATATGTCTACGTGGAACCTCAAATATCATCCTCGAGCATGTAACATTTTATTGTGTAGGGTTTGGAAGGATTTGGTGATAGAGACTCTGCAAACGAGTCCACAAGGATGGAACCACGACTACTTCCCCAACATGTAACTTTTCATCCATGCACTTGATCCACTATGGATCATCAATCCCTGACTAGATAGGGAGTTAGATCTCCACCTTCACGAGACCCTTTCCATGATGGATCACCATTTCTAGTCTCATGCAGCCACTTGTCATTGCATTCATAATCTAAAATTGTTGACACACTCACGATAATGATTTAATGTTGGATCATCGTCGATCCTTTTAGTGATTGACGATCAATCACTTTCCCCATTGGAATGTGATACTTTCACAATGTTCTAGAAATGTAAATCTGATCAATGGCTTCCATATCTCCAACCTACAACAAGGATTCATCTCTCTATCCTCACATTCACATTCAACAA
Source organism: Picea mariana (assembly GCA_032191745.1). NCBI lineage: Eukaryota > Viridiplantae > Streptophyta > Pinopsida > Pinales > Pinaceae > Picea > Picea mariana. The sequence goes on along the minus strand of JASDQU010104205.1, from coordinate 112,798 downwards.
TACATGGATATATGCAATCACAAAATATTCATGATTTAAACACATCACAAAAAAACACACAGATATACATCAAATATTGAATCTCTATTCCATCGAGCTTGATTACACTATGGAATCTATGGGCTAGGTCTCCCTCTCGGTGTCTGATATTACATTGTGTTCTCCCTCCCCTATCAACTACACATGAAGGCTACATTTATAGACAAAATAATACAAGGATCAAATCATGATATCATATCTAATCTACTATCAACAAAATCACTAATATCACTTAGTAAACCCTCAAAATCTATTAACAATCTTCTTAACATAACAATTACAAAATAAATACAAGGAAACATCATCCTTTCAGCCACGTTTATCTTTTGGAAACTTCAATATTTTGGATTTTGTTTGGGGGATTTTCTCTCTTGCATTAGACTCCCAGAGTTAAAAATCTTCATGATCTCCTGATCATGTGCCTTTGTTGTTGCTTCCTTCTTCAACTTTGGTCTTCCATTTCCCCATGCATGTCTAAGATTTTCCACATGCTCAATCATTGAGCTACAACAAATCCTCTGTAACAAGCCTCTGCACCTATTACCTTACCTCACTAAGCTTCCTTTCCTTGAGCTCAGCCTTCATATTCCCACTGATGGAACCTCTTGAGCATTCCTTTAAAATATCGATGTATGCACCCAGTCACTTGTAGGAAATTTTTTCCTACACTCTGATACCACTTGATGAAGACCCTTTCTATGGATCTGTCAAATCAACGCTCCCATTGGTGGCATGTTTTACAGGCAGTGTATGCTTTTCATTGATGGAAAGTACAATAGCGACGATGGCTTGAGTACAGGTATAATGTGCTAGGCAGGCACCAGACGTATTTTGGGAAGACGCGGTAGAGAAAGCTCGTGAAGACCAAAAGAGATAGTGAAGAGGTGCACGCAGAGTGCAAGAGTGTGCTTGTTCATTTGATGGCAAACAGGCAGGCAAGGAAGATTAGTAGCGCAGGGATAATGGCATGGAAATATTAGAAGCGTAAACTCCATTTTAGAGTTTCAGATACCGGGAGTTGGAGGAGTCAAGAGTCGAGGATCTTCATCACAGGAGTCCCAAAGTTGCGAAATGTGAAACACTGAAATCCTGAAACAGGCACATCAACTAGAGTTTCGGATATCGGGAGTTAGAGGAGTCAAGAGTCGAGACTCTTCATCACAGGAATCCCATAGTTGTGAAATGCGAATTTCCAAAATCCTGAAACAGGCACATAACCAAAGTTTCCAATACCAGGAATTGGAGGAGTCAAGAGTCAAGAATCTTCATCACAGGAGTCCCGAAGTTGCGAAATGTGAAATGCCAAAATCCTGAAATAGGCACATCAACCAGAGTTTCAGATACTAGGAGTTGGAGGAGTCAAGAGTCGAGACTCTTCATCACAGGAGTCCCAAAGTTGCAAAATGCGAAATGCCAAAATCCTGAAATAGGCACATCAACTAGAGTTTCGGATACCGGGAGTTGGAGGAGTCAAGAGTCGAGACTCTTCATAACAGGAGTCCCGAAGTGCCGAAATGAGAAATTGCAAAAGCGCTTTATGGATAAGAACTTGGTCACCACCGATGGTCACATTGTTGAAGAGTTGTAGAGAAGAGCTCGAAGATACAAGCTCCATTTCGGAGTTTGGGACATGGAGATTCGATACGACTCATCACAGAATCCCCGAAACACGAAATGTGAAATGCGTGTTCAGAATCGACCCCTGGTCATAACCTATGGTCACATCGAAAAAGGCTCAAGGGAGGAGCTAGCATGAATCTAATCTCCATTTTGGAGATCGCGACTTGGAGAGTCAAGATGCCTCACAATAGGAATTCATGACATGCAAAATCGCGAAATGCCGAAATGAGAAAAACACCTTTTGGTGTAGGTTTCAGATACTGGGATTTGGAGTGTCAAAACACTTCACCACAGGAATGCCGAAATGCTAGAATACTGAAATGAGAAATGATGAAATCAACATGAGACCCTATGCTTGTAATCCAACAGTGTTGGATACTCGGAAATCTGATCGAAGGGCTACTGTTTCTCTTCATAGTTAATCGATCAGTTATGATTCAGTTAATAGAACTGAATCATGACTCTTGGACGGTTGGTGATTCAGTTGCTGATGCATTTTCTTTGAGGTTCACAGTGTAACTTCCATAAACCATTGATTTCTTCTGCACAGAAAAATCAAAGAGGCCTCAGTGTGATTGCTAGAGGAGTTGAAGAGTCTCAAGGCATCTTCTAGTGGTATGAAGACTATTAATAGAGGCGATTGACATATGGAAGAGTGTTGAATCCTGTAACTGCAACAGAGAGGATGAGCTCGACTATGACAAAGAAGACGAAGAGTGTCGACTGCTAGAAAGGCTAAGGAATCTTGGCATAACACTCAGTGATGATGGATGCATGGGTTTAACTACTAGAGAAGTTGAAGAGTTTCTATGATGATCAGGTAGAGCACTCGACACGAGAAGAACATGTAGAACAGAGAGAGGGCATTGATGCTTGAGGAGGGAAGTTGTGGTAAGGTGGAGTGGCAGTGAAGATCTCGATGTGGAGAACAATGGTGGCATGAAGAGCATGCAGAAGTATTTCTCATACAACATGCACAAGGTGCACAAAGATTATAAGGATGTAGAACAAACAAGAGATGAAAACTGTTGTAGAAAGGAATTACACATGGGGAAATGACATGTTGTGGGCAGGAGCTGAAATACACAAAAGAGGCATAATTCATAGAATGAAAATAAGACGCAGAGCATAAAGCGCAGTAGAAGTAAAGAACATAGAGGCATAACTGAGACAGTAAAAGAAGGCTGAGGTGCACTTGTAGAGAAAAGCAGAAGACCAGAAAGAGCAAGAAGATGCCGGCAGAGAGACATTGATACAGGAGAGCAGAGCTGCATAACAGAACAATGATAAGCCTGGTAAGCCAATGACAACTATTGAATCATTGTAATGAGTTTCAATAGAAAATATTTATATTTCAAGGTGGTCGAGAGGTGCTAGGGAGGACTGTTGTCCTCAGAGGTTCAAGTGGGTTCTTGAACACAAGGAGTTGTAGCTTCCATCTAGTTGCAACCAGAGAAACTAGGGTGGTAAGGTGGTCCAAGGGAGAACTGTTGTTCTGTGTTTTACAGGTTGGTGCATCTGTGACTAGAAGTTGGTGCATCCATCCAATTGGTGCTGGAACACTCAGGGAGTTGTTGCTTCCTTCTAGTGGGTGCTAGAGAAACTAGGGAGTTGGTGCTTCCTTCTAGTGGGTGCTAGAGAAACCAGGGAGTTGGTGCTTCCTTCTAGTGGGTGCTAGAGAAACCAGGGAGTTGGTGCTTCCTTCTAGTAGGTACTAGAGAAAATAGAGAGTTGGTGCCCTCAACAAGTTGCAGCTTGAAAAATAGATGTTGTAACTTCACAATGAGTTGGAGCTCATATGTATGATAATTTACAAAATGTAAAGATTACTTATCATACCAAGAACAAGAAAAGGTTTTTACCCTTTATGGGTTTCCTCAAGAAATATCTGTCTCTGTGTATCTCATATGTTTGAATGATGTTGAATGTTCTATTGCTTACTTCCCTGCATTATGTGATTGTCATTGAGTGCTCTGTAAAGATTTTAAAATAAGCATAATTGTTTAAGCATGGTAACAACTGATTCACCCCCCCTCTCAGTTGTCCAACAAAAAACTAGAACTTGTCTATATCAACAATAATACTCAACAACCTTCTTCCAAATCTACCCTAGATCATATCTTCAAATATTCAATTAAGATATTGTCTCCTCATTTTATGAAGTTCATAGGAACTTCATTATTTCTCATCCATGATCCCATGCTCTCTAGTTCCAATCACATGACTCAACTCATTTTCATAGGAAACCTTCAACACTATCTCCATTCACGATGACATTTCTTAAACTTTGTATCTTCATCCCCCGGGGTTCCTTATCAACACAATAATATAAAATGCCTTCAACAGTTTGGTTTGGTGGTAGAAAATTGCACTATAAATGTAAAACCTTGATATTCCTACAACCATCAATCCCTCAGACTTGTGGACGGTTGGATCTCCTTTCATGATAATGATTATAATCGGATCACCATCAATATTTTTACTAATTGATGGTTAATCACTTTCCCCACTGGAATATAACACTTTCATAGTGTTCTAGAACTATAATGTTGTTCAGTAGATTCTTTTGGAATATTCACCAATAATGAGAGGGGGCTGAATCAATATTGAGCACTTTTTACCATTTTTAATCACAACATGTAAACATTAACTTATCGATAATGTATCAATTTTATTGCATTTAAGATATCACAAACATATAACCAGAGATACACAGTAGCTTAGAATTTTCCGTGGAAACCAAAATGGGAGAAAACCATGGAATTATTTTTAATATATATCTTGAATATTACATTCACCAGAAGCACCAACTTCAAAAATTCTCCAACACCAACTAGAAGGAGGAAGAAACCTCCTATTTATAGGCTCCAACATGAAGGAAGCTACAACTCCATAAATTCTCCAACTCCAACTGGAAGGCAGCTCCAACCCCCTAGTTTATAGGAACCAACCTAAAGGAAGCTCCAACTCCTTAGATTTTCCATATCCAATTGGAAGGAGGCTCCAACCCCCTATTTTATAAGCACCAACTCGAAGGAAGCTCCAACTTTATATATTCTCCATATCCAACTGAAAGGAGGCTCCAATCCCCTATTTTTATGAGAACCTGTTGGAGTTACTTCACACACACATAGGATTTATTTTTCCTAAGGTTTTTCCTTGTTTATTAGTCATAATTATTCATTATCCAAACTCCTATATTTTAGGAGAGAATATTCCACCTGGAGAATATTCTCTTTTAGTTGACACTTCAATTTGACAAGTTGAGTTGAGTTTAGATGTCGCATTGGTTTTATCACCATGAAATATTGGGATCATCACCATGGTAATTTGACCTTGCCTTGGGATCATCACCAAACTGGTGCATTAGCCTTGATTCTCTGAGTTAACTCCTCACTACTCTTTGTTCAGTCAGTTAACTGAAGACTAGTTGACTAGTTAACTCAGCTAGGTGGCAGTTCACTCCTGTAACTTCCTTGGAGACTAGACTAGGTGGAAGTTCACTCCCATCACTAATGGTGTGTGTCAAAATCACTCTATACCACCACCATGGTGAATTGGTTCACTTCCATTGCAAACTCAATGAGCTATACAGAGTATATCATGTGTAAACTATTCATTTTTCATAACGGTTAATGAGAATTATTTCATTCTTTCTCTCCTTCTTCTTATTTCTCCAATTCTCTCTGAAAATGTGTATATTGTTGTTTATCTAGATCTATTCTGTGTATTTTTAACACATTTACATGGTACCAGAGCCGACACACTGCTAAGAAAAAGAAACACCAAATGTTTTTGCAGGTACAAAAGATTGAAGACAATGGAAAGATGGAATTCCAAAAAGAATTCATTCTTACACCTTACAACTATTTTGCATGGAAGGAGAAAATAGCCATACATATTCGATCCATAGGATTGTATAGGTTAACCATGAATACAGATACAGATCTAACATTAGCCATAGAAAAATCCAAGTACTTAAATCACATGGATGAGGCACTCGAAACAATTTGCAATATTATTTCTCCCGATCTCCTTTTTCATATATCTTCCTATAAGACTCCCAAAGAAGCCTAGACCATATTGGAAGGGACATTTGGAAAATAGGATGATATGAGGGGACACATGATGGAGGTGGAACTTCTTACATTGGATCCAAAAATCTTCGAGAATATCCAATATTTCTTTACAAAATTCAAGGATTTACAGTCGCAACTCAAAGCTTGCGGGGTTGACAAATCAAAGGAGGAGAAACAAATGGTTCTCACCATTCTCTCCAAGCTTGGTCTGAAATTATCTTTATTCGTATCCACATTCCATACTATCATATTCACCTCTAGAGCCACCTAGAAGATGCCTTATCATGAGGACTTTATCAAATCCCTAACACAAGAGAAAACTAAGCTCATCAACATGGGCACAATCAAAGGCCCAAGGGCACATGCACTCATTGTGCATGATGGAAGCCAAAAATATTAGAAATATAAATATAAAGATAAGCAGAAAGATCGTGCACATCTGAAAAAGGAAGGGTACACGAAACCCTTCACCGATGCCTTCGGATCCAAAGGAGAAAAGGTAAGAAAAGGAGAGAAATGCATGTACTCCCACAAAGGATTCCATTCAGAATCTGCATGCATGCAAAAACAAATAGATATGATGTCTCAAATATTCAACAAATCAACCTTGGAGATCACATCCCCGAGGGTGCAAGGAAGAAGAAGCCAAAAGATCTGAATTCCAAGAAAGGCAATTCTAGACATGCCTTGATTGCCATCAACTCCTCTCCCGATGTTGGGATTGTTGATTTAGGAGAATCACATCACATGGCTGCATTAGAAACAGTCTATTCTTATTTATATGCATGAAAAGGTCCTCCTATTTTGATGGGGGACAACTCTTCTGTTGAAGTCACCGACAAAGGAAGGATTGAACTCATCAATGGAAGTTTCGAGAATGTGTTGCATGTTCCCAAGCTTTCTTTCAACCTTCTCTCTGTGTATCAGATGAAGAATTCTGGCACCATAAAGAAAGTCATATTTACACCAAATTCCATGGACATCTATGACATGCAAGCCAACTCCAAAGTTTCTACAGGTGAGGTAAATCATTAGTCTAGATTGTATACATTTTATGAATTCATTGAACCTGATTCTGGTTTACTGCTTACTCATGTTGATGAAAATAGTAGGATATGGCACAAAAGGTTTGGAAATTTTAATTTTAGATACATGCAGCAACTTAGCAAACACAAATTGGTTGATGGTCTACCAAACATCCATTTCTCCAAGGGAGTATGTGAGGGATGTGTTCTCGGAAAACAACCTTAAGAGAAATTCGAAAAAGGAAAGTCTCAGCGAGCTTCCGCACCTTTAGATCTGATTCACAATGACCTTATGGGTCCTTTTCCACATCCATACATAAACAAAGCAAGGTTTGCTATCATTTTTGTTGATTATTTCTCACGTTTTACTTGGATCTACTTTCTCAGGAAAAAATCTGAGGTCTTTCAACACCTCAAAGATTTCAAAGCCCTGGTTGAGAGACAGCCTAGAAAGAAGATCAAAGTCCTATAAACTAATAATGAGGGACAGTATGTAAATCATGAGATTCATAATATTTTCCATGAGGCAGGGATTCATTTGTAGCACATAGTTCCCTATACTCCACAAAAAAACAGAGTTGTTGAGCGTAAAAAATGATCTCTAAAGGAGATGGAATCTTTCATGTTGCATGCAAATTCACTACCATAGAGACTATGGTTCAAAGCACTTAACTATGCAACATACATCCAAAACATATCTCCCCATATATCTGTCAAGGATAAGACCCCCTACGAGGATTGGAGTGGCCTCAAACCAGAATTGACCCACTTTTGCATTTTTGGTTCACGTGCATGGGCCTAGATTCTCTCTGAAAAGAGGAAGGCACTTGATCCACAGAGCACTAAATGTATTTTTTTGGATACCCTGACAGTGTGAAGGGATATCGAATTATTGATATTCCCTCGAACTAAATCATCATTGAGCATATTGTCCAATTTGAGGAAAGTGTCTCGCATGTACCTCAACATCCACATGTAGACACCTTTACTCTTCCACCTATCCGAGATGATGAGCATGCACATGATGAATCTTCTTCAGATGAAAATTTTGATTCAAAGGAATCAGATGATTCAGAGTCATATTCAGAGTTAGTACAATCAGATACAGAGTCAGAGCATCCAGATGCAGGTGTGGAGCTAGAGCAGAGGCCCAAGTGGGAACAAACTACTCTTCACGAGGCAGGGGATCTCGTAGGTGATCCAGCCGATACTAGGAGGACTCGATATGATTTTGATGATCCTCCTATTGCACTCACTGCCATTGAACCATTGCCTTCCAGGCATATTTACATGGTTCAGTCTTCAGATCCACAGTCTTATGGTGAGGCTACTAGAAATCCCTTTTGGGAATCCGCCATGTAGGAGGAGTACAACTCCCTCCTCGAGAACCAGAATTGGGATCTAGTTCCCTTTCCTTCCAGGAGGAAACTTGTCAGATGTATATGGGTCTACAAGACTAAGAGCACAGTGGATGGACAGATCAACAAATACAAAGCCAGGCTTGTCGCCAAAGGCGTTCAGCAGGTTCATGGTATTGACTATGATGAGACCTTCGCTCCAATAGAGAATATGGATTCCATACGATTGGCACTTGCCATTGTGGCAGCCAAGGGATGGGAATGCCATTAGATGGACATGAAGAATGAATTTCTTCATGGTGATCTCTTTGAGGAGATATACATGGAGCAGCCCTAGGGATTTATGCAGGACTCATATTTTGTCTGTCGACTGAAGAAGTCACTTTATGGCCTCAAGCAAGATCCAAGGTCATGGTATGCCAAGATGGACTCCTACCTATTGTCATAGAACTTTGTACATTGTAAATCAAACCCAAATGTCTACATGCTCAGGACGACTGATTCACTTCTACTTTTAGTTCTGTATGTTGATGATTTGTTGATCACTGGTAGCTCGACTTCAATGATTGTTGCAGTCAAGAGGATTCTACATGACAAGTTTTTGGTGATGGATATGGGTCCACTACACTTATTCCTTGGACTCGAGATCAGTCAGGATGCATTGGGCATCAAACTGTCTCAGGCCAAGTATGCATGAGATATCCTTGAGAGATTTAGCATGACTGACTGCAAGTCTGCTCTGACTCCTTTCCTATCAGGATTCAAACTTGAGGATGGTGGGGATACTCCACTATTTGAAAACCCAATGTACACATAGCTAGTGGTGATCTTGTTGTATCTCACACACTCCAGACCATACCTCTCATATGCAGTTGGCGTAGTTTCCAGGTTCATGCAGGATTCGCATGAGCTACATTGGAAAGCTGCAGAGCATATCCTTCGATGTGTATAGGGAACCATAACCTTTGGGATTCATTATGAAGTATACTATACATTAGATCTCATCAGGTTTACTGATTTCAGCTGAGATGGTGATAGCATTGATCGCAAGTCCACTTCTGGTTACTCACTTATTCTTGGTTCTAGGCCTATCTATTGGTTGAGCAAGAAGCAAGTTGCCATTGATCTATCTTTAGCCAAGGAAGAGTACAAAGGGGTAGTTAACATAACCATTCAGGCTATGTGGATACAACATTTTATCACTGAGTTGGGCATTTATTTTCATCGGTTGATCGTCATCTGGTGTGACAAACAAAGCACTCTAAAGTTTTGCAGAGATCCAGTTTAGAGGTAGTGGACGAAGAACATCAAGATCCACATGCACTACATTCTGGACTTAGTACATGATGGGATCATCAACTTACAGTTTTGTCCTTCAGTAGAACAGATGAAAAACATCTTCACGAAGACCTTCACTGAGAAGAAATTCCATTCTCTACGAAGTCATCTTGGAATGAAGGACACAGTTGCCTATCAACTGTAGTTCTTCTTTTTACATACATTGTACCTTGAGTGGGGGTTTTTCCCATGAGGTTTTCCCTCTTTTCTCACTTTATTTTCAATGTATCTTTTGTATTTGGGTACCTAACATGGCCTCATTGTTGGGACCCATTCTTTATTTTCACCATAGTGATGTTCAGGGGGGGTGTTGGAGTTACTTCACACACACATCAGATTTATTTTTCCTAAGTTTTTTTCTTGTTTATTAGTCATAATTATTCATTATCCAGTCTCCTATATTTTAGGAGAGAATACTCCACCTGGAGAATATTCTCTTTCAGTTGACACTTCAATTTGACAAGTTGAGTTGAGTTTAGATGTTGCATTGGTTTTATCACCATGCAACATTGGGATCATCACCATGATAATTCGACCTTGCCTTGGGATCATCACCAAACTGGCAGATTAGCTTTGATACCCTAAGTTAACTCCTCACTACTCTCTATTCAGTCATTTAACTGAAGACTAGTTGCCTAGTTAACTCGACTAGGTGGCAAATCACTCTTGCAACTGCCTGAGAGACTAGACTACATGGAATTTCACTCCCATAATTGTCGGTGTGTGTCCAAGTCACTCTATACCACCACTATGGTGCATTGGTTCACCTCTAGTGTGAAATCATTGAGATATACAGAGTATATCATGTGTAAACTATTCATTTTTTATAATGGTTAATGAGAATTCTTTCATTCTTTCTCTCCTTCTTCTTCTTTCTCCAATTCTCTCTACAAATGTGTGTATTATTGTTTAGATGGATCTATTATGTGCAAGTTCAACACATTTTCAACACCAATGCAAAGAAATATTCAACTCCTTTGCAAGCATCAACCTTCTATCTAAAGACACCAATCTTCCCATGCACCACCAAACGTCCCAGAAATATAAATAAGAGACTCAACCTGTCACTATTACTATCAATGATATTGATACATCATCATCATAAAAACATACTTAACCTTTCACTTTTATTGTCACTAGTATTGATACATATTCATCATCAAAACCATATCCACCAGAACTGATATATCAAAATCATCAAAACTAGATACACCATAACTGATACATCATCATCATAAAAAACTAGATCCACCACAACTGATATATCATCATCATCAAATATGGATGCACCATAACTGATATATCAACCTCATAAACCTATTTCCACTTATAAATTGGTTCCACATAAATATCCTCGATCCACATGGGTCCACATATAAACCCCAACATCACTAGTTAAATTTATGTCGAACACCTGGTTGGGACTAATTTATGTATTAGTCACAAACCGTAACTTCCAAAAATCATAAATATGTACTTGTAATGAATAAAAGTGTGAAACTTGTACCCAATATTCTTTTATTTCTTCTCTGAAATTGCTCCAATGTTTTCTCCTTCTATCATCACTGAAAAATATATATAGTGAATATGGCGGACCTTCATGAATTATATCCTATTCTAGAGAGTGCATTTGTACAACATGCCACTCTCTCAATATTTGATATATGATTCTGAAACTCACAAAACAAAATACTAAATACTGTAATATTTACAATGGAATTAGTCTCATAAAATTTGGATCTTCTATGAAGAATTTATGATTGTTTTACTTGGAATACATTTTTGAGACTAGTTACAGGACTAGTTAAAAACCATATCTTCTAGAGAGTGTAACTCCAAACGTAAAATGACCCAGAAGATGAAATTAGAACCATAGGTACCTTGATATGTCTTCTCGACAACCTTCATGTTTCACTATTTGAATCATTCTATAAAAATGTTATAGAGAAAATGACAATATGACCTTTAAATAACATACCTTAGAACACATCATCACAAGACTTCATATTCACTTACAATTTCTCCCTTATTCACTTCATATTCCCTCTGAAATTCACTGCCAATATTGTCTTAAGAGATAACAAGATTGAATGATGAAAATGAGAGGTTCTTAATGTGTATTTATACTTTTCCAAGTACCTCCTTTACTTGAATTAGGGCCAACTTGTAACTTTTTTTACCATACTTTGGGGCTTTCATCTTTAAGAGGGCATAAATTCTCAACCATGAGGAACCACGTGCCATGCCACCTACCATTGGAAATGACATGAAAATGACCATCAATATTTGGAGGTTTTGTATGCAATTACAATGTCCTTCATAAATGTTTTCTCCAATCAACTTTGGGCTTCATGACCACACCTTCGGGGCTTCTTAACCACTTAGCCATATTTCCATGGAATCTTGTAGAATTTGGGGCTTCTTAACCACTAAGCCATATTTCCAGGACTTCTTGTAGACTTCTTCAAAACATCTTCCCATGACCAAAACTTTGGGGCTTCTTAACCACTTAGCCATATTTTCAAGGTCCTTGTAGACTTAGGGTATTCTTAACTGCATAGCCATATTTCCATGGCTTCTTATAGAATTATTAAAGAGTCTTCCTGTAAGGTCCATGATTACAGTTATGCAATAAGAGAACCACTTTGGAGACTTATTCAAATACATCCATCACTTCTAGAGGATTCTAGACTTCTTCTAGGGTTGACACCAATGACAACCAATTTTCCAACAATCTCCCTCTTTGGAATTGTTGGAAACATGCATACTCCCCTTGTGACCATTTCTCCCCCTATCTTCATGTGCTCCCCCTGTCTTCACACTTTTTTTCTTTATCTCCTCATGTTTCTCTCCCTCTTTGACATTAATGGAAAAGGGTAACTCCTCCTGAAAATTTATCTCCCCTTGTCTTATTTTCATGATGATGTTTAGATAAATGTGAGGCTTCATGTATATACTTCCTTTCCTCTCTTCCGGGGCTTCTTGTCCATTGGTACTTCATGTTATTGTAATACAATGATGTATATTAAAATGTGTTCATGTTAGTTTTTCTTCATCACTTTTCATGTATTTAATGATCTAACATCATTGATATAATCATTCAACATTTTTCCCTTGACAATATAACTCCTCTAGATGGTTTATCTCCCACTATATTATTTTTCCTCTCATATCTTTCCTTATTGTGACTGGATGGTTCAACCTTTCAATATGATTATTTTTTTATTCATATGATTTACTAAATATTCCTCTTGATGACAATGCCAACATGTATTTTTATGCCAGGGTGACCAATGGTAGGTGGCATGCCACGTGGTTCCTCATGGTTGGCATAAAGATACATGACAGTTATGCCTTTCTACTCTATTCATAGCCTCTCATGTCACGGGATTCGTCACCCTCTCCACGAAGTAAATTGTGGTGTTCTCTGTGTTTGTATTGTTGGTCTCAAAGGTTTCCACCATTGAGAAGAGTCAACTCTAGGCTCCCTATGTTGGTCACAAAGTAGACCCTTAAGTCCTCAAGTCACAGGTTTTTGAGCATAGCTTGTTGCAATTTGATCGACTTGTGTTATGAGACTGGGAATGTTGTTGCTGGCTCATTGTGTTGGATGGATAGCCCAACTTTTTGAATGTTTAGATTCAAGGAAGATTGGACCTATATAGTCACAGAAATACAATTGTGTTTTTTCAAATGGTTGTGTTTTCCATAACATAACGTAGGTTGAATTGTCGATTTTTGTTGGGTGTTTAAATGGAAATACAAGATCTTTTCATTTTTAATATGAATCATTGTTTGGACTTTCCACTATGTATGTTAAATGATTATCATACAGTTTAACAGTGATAGGAATGATTTTTGTGACAGTATAACCTCTTCATAATTTTATTATTAAATGAATTAAGAAACAAAATCAAGCATGTTTTTATGTCTGCATTTGATGATTGAAATGGTTGGCAGTGGTTGACAAGCAAAGTGGAAGTAATCGACTGTGTATTCATTTGGAAATTGCTCAAATGTTAAATGGATAATTGAGAAAATAGATCTACCTTACATATGGTTGTAGAATGCATATTGTCTTGTTTGATGACACTATGTTAGATATTTGATTATGAACAACGAACCAGTTAATACATAATAGTTGCTAGTGGGTCACAATGGTCATTTGGTTGGTGTGTTTCCTTTTACAGAATGGTTATATGTATTACTTAATTAATTTTATGAACAATACCCGCTCTCATTCCCCACCATTATTTCACTTTTCTCTAATTACAACCCCATCACCTTCCCACATTCATTTTTCACTCCTTGTTCTAAAATTGATTACAGTCAAGAAAAATTATGTGTTGGATCAGTTGGAAGTAGCAGTGTCTTGGTTGGATTATAGTGATGTTTTCTTTGGTTTTAATTATAATTGATTGTTTTTTTTCCTTGAGCATTAACCGTGTTCTTTTTCCCCCTCATTATATCATTTTTTGCTCAATACAAACCCCTCGCATATCCAAGAACCCTTTGTTCACCCCCTGCTCATTGACAAATAGTTAAGAAATTTGTATGGATTGGATTGTATGAGGCTGATACATTGTTGAGCCAAAATATATTTCATATTTTTAAAGAGTTGTCATGTATGCTTATTTAAAATATTATTTGCTAATCAATCATTCATGTATGAATGAGTTTTTTCAGCCGAGGTAGCTATGGAAGAGGCAATAGAGGGAGAGGTAATTGGAACCGAAGCCCAACAAGGCCAAGGTTCTCCATACATTTTGACACTAACTCACAAGAGTTAGGACAGTTGTTTCAGGCTGGATTTTTCAATTTGATTGGGCAAGGAGTGGTCCAACCTAGGCCTGAAAGCCCTCCCTTCCAAGTTCCACAAGCCCCGGGTATCCATGTGCCCCCTCATGTATCATTGCAACCCGAGGTTCCCTAAAATTATGGATGGAAAGAGATTTTCCACCTGGCTGTCTCCCAGCATCGTGGCTGTCCCAATTTTCCCTCTCCTGCTTCTCTGCCTAACAACCAGATTGTCCAAGCTTCCCCTTCTCACTCACCAGTGCATTCCTCTCATGCTAGAAAAAGGTTGAAAACTGAGGCCCATCGTACCCTTGACAAAGGAAAATCCATTGCTTCCCCTTCCTCACCCTCCAATGGCTCTGACAAATATTTTTCTTCTCGGATGCATTTGAGGGACAATTGTTCCCATGTGATCAACGAGATTAGGCCTAAAGGCTCAGTGAAGCCAAAGGCAAATTCAAGAAAATCGAAAGGTGACAGCAGAAATTAAGGAAATATTACATCTCAGAGTGGGAAATATGGATTTTGAGTTTTTATTTTATCTATTGTTGATTATAGTTGACTTCAAGAATTTTTGGACAGAATGTTTTATTTTGGATATATGAGTAATTTTTTTTTTTGAAAATAATTTCAAATATTATGAACTAAATTGTCAAATGTGAATATGATGAAGGGAGTCATAAGGAGGTGTGTTTTTATTAACTAACAAGTTATGTTATGATTGTTACGAGCTAAAGGAAGTCACAAGGGGTCCCACCTACTATTTATTATTTATTATAACCCTTATTATGATTATTATTTTTCCCCCTTAACTAAAAATATGGTTGAATATTTAGTTAACTTAACTAATGAGGTGGTTCAACTACCTCAACCAATTATGTTTTTCTTAAAGGAAAAAGGAAAGGGAGGAACAAAGGGGGATAGAAGGAGAAGCATACTAAGGTTTGGTGTTTGAGTTTATGCTGAGATAGTTCAGTTTTCATTCATTTCTTAATTTGTGGACAAAAATATTTGGGGTTGAATTACATCATTCAGACACTTGTTTTTCAGAGGTCTTTATCTATCTTTGATAGTCTGTGTAGACTTGTCTGTTTGTGAATTAGTTTTCATGAATGACAAAGGCTATTGTGCAGAGTCGAGTGGGCAGCAATCTGTGGCAAGTTGATCCAGATTTTAGAGTTTAGTTTTTTATTTTCTATCAGAGATCCTTTTGTATGTTCCAATGGGGATGTCTAAGTTTGACTTTGATCCCAAATTTCTGAATGAAATTTTGTAAAAGAATGACCCTTGATGAATTGGAATGAAATAAAGGATTTCTTTATGTCTCATGTGTCTTGATTATCATCTTAGTTTCTTTTCTTTTATCTTTACATTTATTTCAGCGACTGTTATATTCAGAAAATTACATAAAAATTGAATTTCCAACAAGCTTTTTATTAATAAAATACTAGCCTAAGTACTGGTAATTAATACTTGTGAGTTAGGATGTTATTTTTGTTGGCTATAAACATAGGGTGAGATTCCTGTCTATTTTTCTTTAGCCAAACAAAATCTGAAAATGCTTGAGTAAGATCAATTCATATATTTTCCTCAACATTTATTTGGTGACCATACTGGGGAGATCTTCGATATCTCTCTAGTTAATTTTTTATACTCGATTTTCATCGATACATATATTTTTCTGATATTGATTCTTTGATTTTTTTATTTTGACTGTGCATGTTGCAAGGCAGCCCAATATTGAGCCTAGTCTTCAAGACCAAACCAACATTGCTTTGAATCTATTTAATACCATTCTAGAAACTACCAATAACCATGTTGAGCTTAACCATTCTTGGGCAGTAATTGAATGACATATTAGTGCTTAAGAACAATTGGAAGCTAGACATAGACAACCTAGAAATCAACAGTAACCTTTTTGTTTCTTCAGTTTTGGCCTTTCTTTGATGTCCTTGGATTCACGTGCTTCTAGAAGAAGAAGAGGCTTTTCACCTGAAATCAATCCTATTGCTGAAATAGGAAGGAGGAACATCGTGTTATCTACCCAACAAAGTGCTCTAAGGAGAACTTTATTCGATTCATCAAATTCGTCTTTCTTTCCCTCATCTATCATCCACAAGATGGCATCTATTGGTGGCATTGGTGGCACTGGAAGTGCTACATATTCTCAGTCTTCATCATCATCAGTGATTGGTAGCTTATATAGCCACCATATCCCTATCCAATCTACCACAAATCCCACTAAAGTCATTAAAAAGTATGGGCTTTTTCAATTCGAAGAAGATGCCACAACCACACCATGGCATGTGTCCTTTCCTCTTAATATAGCACCTGCTACTTGTCCACTTCCAAAGTTTAAAGAGAACCTTCCTAGGTTTTCAGGAAATAACATTGTCAATACAAATGAACACCTAGTGGTATTTTCTAATGCTTGTCATAACATAGGGGCCAACAACAATTATACTTGCATGTGCTTATTCATCAATTCCTTGGAAGGAAAGGCTACAACCGACTTCCTTGACCTTCTTCCTAATATTTTGTCTACTTGGGAGGATTTAATATATTGGTTCTGATCCATTTATGGGAAATATAAAAGCCAAAAAGAGAAGTTAAGGGAATACAATAACATCACCTATAAGGATGGTGAGACTATCAAGTCTTTCAACTTGTGTTTCACCAAGTTATATAATCAAATCCACGAACTCATTCGACCTCAAAACAAAGTTGATTTTATGCATTACTACGATGCATTTCCTTCCCCCTACTGTCATAGGCTTGAGTAAAAATACATTGATAATATCAGTTCCGCTCTCCATACTTGCTCAGAATATGAAGAACAACTTGAAAGAACTAGTCTTCCCCAGGGAGAATTGGCTAGACAAAGAAACATGTCTGCCCTCTTACAACTAGTACAATATATGAATAATTGTATGATAGAATTCGATCGAAAGGGAACTGTATCCCCTCTCACCCCTGGAGCTTCATCCTCTTCTACGCCACCCTTTAGAAATCCAGTTGAAAATAATTTTCAGCCTAAAGCTATCCTACCTCAAAATTGGTGTAACTTCTGCAAGGAACACCAAGAGGAAACCACATGTGAGGTAAAGAAGAGTGTCAGGGATAAGAACTTTGGTAAAATATCAGAAGCTACCATCGTTTTCCTAGATTTTGTAGAGCCAGAAGATTTCATAGTCATCAACACTAGGAACAAAGCCTATGCTCCCAAGGGAAAATTTGATCCTCCTCACAGTTCTTCTAGCCCGAGCTCATCCTAAACCACTGCTACCCTCTAGGTTCCTAAGGTTCCTGAGAGTCAAGGAATCACTCCCCCTTGCCCCTCTTCCAAAAACAATATATTGAATCAGTTGGCCAATATCAAAGCAGATGCAACCCCTCTAGACATGGTTGTTGTCCCTAAACATCAAATGCATCTAAAACAATTCATGGAAGGAAAAGCTTATGTTGTAGCCAATCTTTCCAAAGAGGTAAAAGAAGAGGATTATTCCGTAAATAAAGTAGGTGTACATAACTTTAGATACCCTGTAAAAAATCCCCCTTTTTATATTTCTATAAGTATTATGGATAAGATTGCCCATTGTTGCCTCATTGATGGTGGTTCGAGCTCGAGTGTGATGTCGACTATTATTATGGAAGAGCTAGGCTTGTCTTGTACAAATTAAAATGCCAGAAGAATGCTCTCCTATAATATTATACAAAAAACAACCATAGGAGAGATTAAGGATGTGACCTTGGTTTTATGTGCTCATCTTAAAATAAGAACAACCCTTAGTATTCAAGTAATTGATATGCATGCAAGAAATTATTCAATCATTTTGGGAAGAGATTGGCAAGACTTAACAGGTGGATACCTCTCACTCGACGGGACTCATTTATCTATGCCTCGGAATGGTAAGAACATTATAGTCCTTAAACAGGGAAGGATTTCACCCTACATAGAGAGTGTTCCACAATCTAGTGTAAACTATATCGAAGAGGACCTAGGAGTGTATTCCATATTTGTTGAGGAGGATAATATTCCTTTGGAACAAACCAATTTAAATGATGATATGTGGCACATGCACTTTTATGGTTCACACTCTAATGAAGGTAATGGGGCTGACATTATCTTGGTTTCCCTTATAGGTAAAATTCATAATTTTTCTTTCAGGTTAGAGTTTTATTGTACAAAAAATGTCGTTGAATTCGAGGCTTTATTATTAGGCATTGAAAACGCCCTTAATATTGGTTGTGGTAACCATTCATTTTTTGGAGATTTCTAGCTTGTTGTGAACCTGATACATAAGATATTCTCTTGTAGCAACAATTTGATGGAACAATACACCCAAACTATTTGGGCACTTAGCTTGAAACTTTTATCTTTTAACATCACTCGTATTAGGAGGGAATTGAATTTAATGGTTGATCAGTTAGTTGTCTTTGTAGCTTCTCCTAATCAACAACTTTTGTCTCATAGGCCTGGTTATTCTTTTCAATATCTATATTTTTCATATATCCATAACAATGTAGGATCTTGGAAGGCCCTCCCTAACGACGAGAGAATTGGTGCTTTCATTCAATATGAACCTCTTAAGCTCGAGGATATTATATCCATAGAAAACAATAAGATTCCTGGGGGCTTGACTCGTCTTGAGAGTTCGTTTTCATCGAGTGATGTAGGCAATAAAGAAAGACATAAAGAAGAGGAGTTACGAATGAAGGTGGGTGAAACCATCCCCTTGAACATTGGGGTAATCGAATCTTCAATGAATGATAACATAGGTACCAAATGTTCTGATAAATAAGTAATGAAGTTTTCCAAGATACTTGGTGGATTTCAAAAGGTTTCTTCTTGGCCTTATGAGGATCTTCATGGTTTTGATCCTGGTCTCCTATAGAATTCTATTTCCATCAAGGAAAGCATGAAACCAGTTATGCAGAAACAAATATCTATTAACCTTGCACTTAAATAAACCTTTCAAAGGGAGTTGGGTTTTTTCTTAAAGGTTGGGATCATTTTTCTAGCCCACTCCGAGTGGGTTCCGAATTGGGTTCCTAAGGCTGCTGATCATATTAGAACCTGCTTTAGTTTTTGCACCTTAATTCAAGCTATTGTGAGAAATATCTCCC
>JASDQU010104205.1:81923-93382 GCA_032191745.1 Picea mariana | reverse complement strand
CCCCCCCGCGCGCGCGCGCTCAATATAGGAATAATTCTGCAGCAGGTTTTAGACTCATAGTTGAAGCCCTTACTTGACAAAATTTCGGGTTACAATAAAATCAAGGTAAAAAGGGAAAATGTTCACAAAACCAATTTTATCACTAATTGCGGTACTATGTCTTATAAATTCCTGCCTACGGGTCTAGATGATGCAAGTACCACTTTTAAAAGACCTATCTGCACTACTCTTGATGAATTGATCAGCATCCATATCTACCTTGATGATCTAATCATAGGTGTTAAAAGGCAGATAATTACATCGGAGTTCCAAGTGTTAATTTTGGGTCCTTTTGAAATTGCTTTTTTCCTAGATACTAAGTCTTTCATTCTATGGGATTTACTGAAGGAATTGTTTTCCTATAGCACTAACGGTTCTCACTTGAAACATTGCGAGGGACCAACGTGAAAAGATCTATTGTTGTTCGGTTTTTCTGTAAACTAGTAGCCTAGTTTTGTTTTCCTTTTTGTACTTTTTCTTTTATTCCTTATAGTAGTCTGATTTCTTCTTCCTGTTTTAATTTTTCCTACTTTTACGTCATGTCATTAATTTCTACTGGTTGATTTCACAAATTTATTTATGTCATAATTTTATTGCTTGCTATCTTCTAGTTGTTTTGGTCAAATAGGATGATTGGATCGATTCTTCCACAATGACACTCCTGCAAAGCATTGTTAGTCAATAGCAATGAAGATTACACAGTTGTTGCGATGTTTCCCCTGAGGTACCCTTGAAATTGTCATATATTTCCACTGTTGTCTTATAAGGAATTGGTTATCTCTTGCTTCTTCTTACCATTTCTTTATCCATTGAAATTTTTTTTAAAAGAGAAAGTCTAAAGATTTTTTCCTTGAAGTTAAGAGCATATTCCGGTCAAACGATTATGCAAACAATGTTAAAAACCCCTCATACATAACACTTTTTATGACTTATTCCCAAATTCCCAGTCGTTTTTCCATTAAATCCGCTCACTTCCCCCTGCTGCATAATATTCATGGTTATATCTCCTTGATTTGTTGTTCTTGGTCTACGAAACCATGAGTTCTAAGTACTAAATCTGTTGAAAACAAATTTCCCCATGGAGTCGCCTTTTTGTTGACGATTAAAATAGCAATGAAGTTTTGCCTGCAAAGTGTTGCTAAGGCCTATTATTATAAAAGCTAAATAATGCTAGTAGGTGGGCCCCCTTGTAGATTGGATATCAAGTTTGGATCTCATTTAATGGTTGTGTTGATGTTCAACATTGCTTACATGGTTGATGAGATCTTGTTTTTATTGGTTATGGATCAGGCTTATGATGTGTTGGTTCTATGTGCAACAAGTAAATGATGAATAAGTCATGTTATGTTCTAAGCTCTAATTTTATGTTACTACAACCTATGTTATTCATTGAAACCATTGCTATGTGTTCTTGGGACACCTACACAATAGACATGTTAGTAACAATGCTTAAAGAGAAGTTGGATAAGGGAAAAAAATATAGCAAATGAAAAAGGAAAAGGGATCTAACTATGAAAATATACTAGACTACATGCATGAATCATTAAAATGATTATGGAATAAATCCTAGCTAGCAAGCTAATGGTTATGCGATTTGATTGAGCTATATGGTTAATATGCATATGGTATGTTTTGGAAGAATAGGATGTGGGTGGCGCATATGAAAAAGTGATATATTTGATTAAGTCATATGTAATGGTGATTATGTTATGGCATAGGGCCGCATTATTGGTTTTAATGGGTGATGGTTTCGATACATGGTTTGATTAATGGCATTAATGAAAATCTTGTTGGAATGTACTAAGGAAATAATAGACTGTGAATGGAGGCAACGTGCATTTACTACATATCACCTTTACTCCTTCTCTGGATGCCACCCTAATCAGGTTATTGTTCAACTTTGTTACTATGGTTATGCTTTGACTTCCTAGCAGAGAGGAACCACTCAACCAACTCATATTTTAAGGTGTTTTGATTACAGGTATGTCTTTTTTTTTCCATCCATGAGTTTTCTCTATTTATGAAATGGATATGGGCTTGAATGTATGGGTTGTGTTTTCCTTAAGTGTGACAACTGTGTGAAATTGTGATTTTATTTGGAATGAATCGTTGTTTGCTCTGCAAAAATGTTTTGAAGTCGCAGTGTTATTGATCATTATGAGCGTTAGCAGCCATAAGACTCTCTGTCATCCTTGATTTTTTTAGTTGGAGGGTTTTGTTAGGTCTTGAGTGGCTGGTTGTCTTCACGCATTTTGTATCACCATACCCAGGATTTGGTTTTATGGGGTTTAATGGTTGGAAGTGCCTTGTGTCACTACACATTGTTCACTGGGGCATTGGGTTGTTTTTCACTACTATGGTCATGCAATGGTTTA
This sequence comes from Picea mariana, assembly GCA_032191745.1. Lineage (NCBI taxonomy): Eukaryota > Viridiplantae > Streptophyta > Pinopsida > Pinales > Pinaceae > Picea > Picea mariana. Next base: position 90,968 of record JASDQU010104205.1, on the reverse strand, counting down.
TGTTGCTTCTTCTTGGCCCTATTTTCACCTCATCATTGTAGTTGGTTGATCGAAGAGCCAGGAGGGTTATACCCTGCATGTGCTAAGTATCATTATTAGGCCAAAATAGAGCCTTTCTTCTCTATTCATAGCCTCTCCTATCACGGGATTCTTCACCTTGTCTATGAAGTAAATTGTGGTGTTCGTTGTGTGTATACTATTGGTCTCGAAGGTTTCCACAATTGAGAAGAGTCGACTCTAGCCTTCCTATGTTGGCCACAGAGAAAAACCTTAACTCCTGAAGTCTGAGGGTTGTTAGAGAAGACCATTGTGTCCTGTCGGTTTTAATATTGGTTGTTATAGATTGGTATGTATTGTCGACATATTTTATTATCGGCTCATCTAGTTGATTATATGACAATGGTGATGGTTTTGGTATCTAGTCACTGCATTTGTTATTATAATGTATAAGCTCTGCATGGTTAATTGGAAAAATCAAATACACAGTCACTCTTCTTGTGTTTAAATGAATTGATAACCCAACACTGTTCTCGATTGAGTAAGTCACAACGTCACTCCATGTTGATGCGTGGGTATGTGTGGCATTCCTATGACATGTTAGGTCGGGTTGTTGATTATTATGATAGTCCAAGTAATAGGCTCAGCATTGAAATTGGTTGACTGAAGATTGGGGTTAATACATAGTCATTGTCATTTTCATTGAAGTTATCGATATGTTAAACTCAACATTGGTTACAATTGTTTAATGATGTTTCATGTGTGATGCATTCGTATGTGTGGTGTTCCTACATCGTGAGTAAATGGTCATTGTAACTATGTGTTTTTGGGCCAGATGTTTATTGCAACCAGGATGACTATGGCAGTTCCATTCACTGTATAACTATGGTTATTCAATTGCATCGTCAAGGATGAACATGAGTTTTACATTATGGTTTTGATTGCAGTTTGATTGATTTAAGCAATTTTGTATGCTGCCTCCTTGTGTTGGATTGATGGCTCAGCACGATAGGTTGAGTTAATGTTACTATGACTGTGTGTTTTAAAATTTTCAAAAGGGAATGTTGCATTGTGGTGAATGTGGCATGGTTATCCACTGTGTTGTTATCAATATTAATTGATTGCGCCATTGGAGGAAGTCACAGGTTTTTGAACATGGCTTGTTGCAATTTGATCGACTTGTGTTATGAGATTGGGCATGTTGTTGCTGACTCGTTGTGTTGGATGGATAGCCCAAATTTTTGAATGTTTAGAGTCAAGGAATATTGGACCTATACAAACACATAAATACAATAGCGTTTTTTCGAATGATTGTGTATTCCACAACATAGCGTAGGTTGAATTGTCAATTGTTGTTGGGTTTTTAAATGAAAAGACAAGATCTTTGCATTTTTAATATGAATCATTTTTTGGAATGTCCACTATGTATGTTAAATTATTATCATACAGTTTAACAGTGATAGGCATGAGTGTTGTCACAGTATAACCTCTTTTCAATTTTATTAATAAATGAATTAAGAGACAGAATTGAGCATGTTTTTATGTCTGCATTTGATGATTGAAATGGTTAGCATTGGTTGATGAAAAGAGTGGAAGTAATCGACTATGTATTCATTTGGAAATTGATCAAATGTTAATTGGATAATTGAGAAAACAAATCTCCCTTACAGATGGTTGTAAAATGCATATTGTCCTATTTGATGACACTGTGTTATATATTTGATTATGAACAATGAACTAGTTAATACACAGTAGTTGCTAGTGGGTCGCAATGGTCATTTGGTTGGCATGTTTCCTTTTACAAAATGGTTATATGGATTACTTAATTACTTTTCTGAACAATACCCACTCTCATTCCCCACCATTATTTCACTTTTCTCTAATTACCCCATCACCTTCCCACATTCATTTTTCACTCCCTGTTCTAAAATTGATTATAGTCAAGAAATATTCTGTGTTGGAGTAGTTGGAAGTAAAAGTGTCTTGGCTTGATTATAGTGATGTTTTCTTTGGTTTGAATTATAGTTGATTGTTTTTTTTCCTTGAGTAGTAACCGTGTTCTTTCCTCCCCTCATTATATCATGTTTCTCTCAATAAAAACCCCTCACATATCCCAGAACCCTCTGTTCACCCCCTGCTCATTGACAAACAATTAAGCAATTTGTATGAATTGGATTGCATGAGTCTGATACGTTGTTGAGACAAAATATATTTCATATTTTTAAAGAATTGTCATGTATGGTTATTTCAAATTATTTTCTAATCAATCATGCATGCAGGAATGAGTTTTTTAGTCGAGGTAGCCATGCCAGAGGTAACAGAGGGAGAGGTAATTGGAACCAAGGCCTAACAAGGCTAAGGTTCTCCATACATTTTGACGCTGACTCACAAGAGTTAGGCCAATTGTTTCAAGTCATATTTTCCAATTGGATTTGGAAAGGAGGGGTCTAACCTAGGCCTGAAAGGCATCCCTTCCAAGTTCTGCAAGCCCCAGGCATCCTCGTTCCCCCTCATGTCTCATTGCAACCCGAGGTTCCCGAAAATGAAGGATGACAAAAGATTGTCCACCGAAAAGTCTCCCAACATTGTGGTTGTCCCAATTTTTCCTTTCCTACTCCTCCACCTAACAACCATATTTTCCAAGCTGCCCCTGCTCACTCACCAGTGCAGTCCTCTCATGCTATAAAAAGGTTGAAAACTGAGGCCCATCATACCCTTGACAAAGGAAAATCCAATGCTGCCCCTTCCTCACCCTCCAATGGCTCTAACAATTCGTGTCTTCCCAGATGCATTTGAGGGATGATTGTTCCCACATGATCAATAAGATTAGGCCTAAAGGCTCAGCACAACCAAAGGAAAATTCAAGAAAATTGAAAGGTGACAAAAACAATCAAGGAAAGATTGCATCTCAGAGTGGGAAATATGGTTTTTGAGTTTTTATCTATTGTTGATGACAGTTGACTTCAGGAATTTTTGGACAGCATGTTTTATTTTGGATATATGAGTAATATTTTTTTTTTTTGAAAATAATTTCAAATATCATGAACTGAATTGTCAAATGTGAATATGATGAAGGGAGTCACAAGGAGGTGTATTTTTCTTAACTAACTAGTTATGTTATGATTGCTTTGAGCTAAAGGGAGTCACAATGGGTCCCACCTACTAGTTATTATTTATTATAACCCTTATTATCATTATTGCTTTTCCCCTTAACTGAAAAGTTGGTTGAATATTTAGTTAACTTAAATAATGAGGTGGTTCAACTACCTCAACCAATTCTAATTTTCTTAAAGGAAAAAGGAAAGGGAGGAAGAAAAGGGGGATAGAAGGAGAATCATACTAAGGTTTTCTTTTTTATTTTATGATGAGATAGTTCAGTTTTCATTCATTCCTTAATTTATCACAAACCTAATTCTTTTTGTGATAGCAGGGTCTTATTGTGGATAGTAAGATTCAGGGCTGAATTACATCATTCAGACACTTGTTTTTCAAAGGTGTTCATCTATCTTTGATAGTCTGTGTAGACTTGTCTGTTTATGAATTAGTTTTCATGACTAACAAAGGATATTGTGCAGAGTCGAGTGGGAAGCAAATTGTAAACACTTTCGTTAAATGGTTGGCATGCATCCTCCAACCTTTCACACTGGGTCAAAATCCAATATTGTTGAAATTAGGGAAAGGCTAAAAACTTGAGATGTCGCCATAGAATACAACATTTATGGTTTATAGCATATCCACAATCCCATAACTTGTAACATGTAACTTACCAACATCATGCATATATTTTTCATTCGTTGTTTTCATATTTTGTTATGCATTTTTCCCTATATGCATTTTTTTTGCATTTACAAGGTTGTTTTTAGCCTCTATGCACAGAAGAGGGTTTTTGGTCTGAAAATGAAGAACTAAATGCATTACAAGATGTAACATGATAAAATAAAAAACTCCACAATTTGGATCACTCAATTTGGAGGTCATGTGAATTCTGGGCATGCATTTTCCAGAAAGACAGTTTTACCTTCCATTTTATAAAAAGTATTCAATCTTGGTTCAAGGTAAAAGTCCTATTTCATTTTAAACCTCACTTAGGGTGATACATGTAGATTTACAATGTTATTATAATCACCCCAAATCTCTTATAACTACATTTGGAGCTATATAGAAGCATGGGCGTGCATTTCCGTTAGGTTACTTTCTATTGTTTTGGTCTTTCAATTTACAAGGAAATTTTTTCCTCTTTTACACAACAACCACATTTATGTTTGAAATGAAAATAAAAATATGTGCACATGTATACATTATCTAATACACCCTCAACAACTTGAATCACTCAAATTGGAGGTGTTTTGAGACTTGGGTGTGCATTTTTGTGAAGCCTGGCGTGCATTTTACACAAGGGAAGAAATTAAAGTTTAAAAGAAAAAATTGTATTTCTTATGTGTGAATGTCAATTTTTAGATGTGGAGACTATAACAAGCTTGATTTAGGGTTTTATGCAACAAAAAAACCCCAATTAATCCTTCAATTATTTTCCAAATGGTTGGCATGAAAAATCAGTAATGGAAACAATGAGGATTGGATGGGTGGGAAATTGTAACATACCCATCCTACAATAAGGAATAAAATGTTTTATGCCTTAGGTTTGCATTTTAGAGGACATAGTGGGAATTTTCAGACAAAAAACCTTCTGTTATGGATAAAGGGTAAAAATTTCCTTGTAAAACAAAGAGGTCAAATTGTTAAAACTAACCTTGTTGAAATTCATGTTAGACCGAGGGAAATGCATGCCCAATGGTGAAATTGGTATGATTATATTAGGGATATATAGGATTATGAAACATCCATTCCTTCAGATAAATTATGCACACCCCATGGTGAAAAAAGCACACCCTAAAAAGGAAAAATGCATAAAATGCATGAAAACAAGGCATATGACAAATGTATGCCCTAAAAAGAAAAATGCATACCTTGTGTTGGCAATTGTATGTTGACCTTATGAAATTACATGAAAACGGAGTATTGAGGGAAATATGTGCCATGTAAAGGAAAAATGCATGTCTCAAGTTTAAATTGCATGTTGAGGGCAAGTGATTGCATGTTTACATAGTAAGGAGGAATATGCACACCTTGTTAATGACAAATGCATGCCTGCACTATAAAAATGCATGCCCTTGACATGTTATTGAACCCTATGTTGGAATAAACCCTAAATGGTTCTTCCTTATCCCATTTGAATGGTTTTCATAGGAGTATGAATGAAAATGGATGTTGCTCCATTGTGTATGATTGATGTTATTCTGACATATCTTATAACAGCCCTGAAACCATGTTTGACAAACTATTTGGAAACACACATGTGTAGTTAACCTTGTATGTTGAGTTATTTCCCGAGTCCCAGATTCTTAGAAAATCGAAGTAATTGTAAGTCTCCCACACCTATGATTGATTTAAAATGCATGCAAGAAATCATGCTAACCATTTAATTTGATATTGAGTATGTGTGTTTGTATTATAGTCGACAACATTTACAATTTCTCTTTCAAAATTACCTGAACACATCCTGACAATCATTTTTTTATTTTCCAAGTTACAATGCCTAGGGAAAACCCTCAAGTACTTCCACTCATTTAGAGGAGGGAAAATTTTCATTAAATCTCAAAAATCCCAAGTCCATTGTTAAAAAATGCTACACATATACTTGAGTGTGCTTACAAAAATGCACAATTTTTTTTGTAATAAATAATATCTTATCTCTAAAGATTGATTTAATTTTCTTATCAAAAGTTCTCTATAGAAACATATACCAATATAACCCCAAATCATTTAAAAAAAGTCAGTTTCCTGACAAGGGTTTCCTTAGCATGAGCATGCATTGCACGACTTCCATTCCTGTTAGCATGCACTCCTCAAAAAACCATTTCAACTTTGAACGAATAAGACATGGCCACAATTGAAACATGGTCATCCTCTACCATGGGTGCAACAATTGAAACAAATTGTTCAATGTCAACAAATTTAAGGAGTGTGCTAAAACATGGAGAGACACAACGAATTGTCCAACATGTATGTTAAATATCCTAAGAAGAGAATAGGTTTTTGGCTTTATGTTTGGACCCTTCCATTTCAAAAATGATGAGATAGATATGCTCGTAGCTAATTATGATGACATAACTATGGAACTAAAACTATTTGGCAAGATCATTTACCTAGAAATTGATTTTCTTGCAAGAGAAACAAAAATTACACACAGAGGGGGAGCAACATTTAACTCCAAAAAAAAAAACCAAGGTAGAAAAGATTGATATGGCCAAAAAAATGTGGGAAAAAGGTATATGTTCCCAAGAATGGTTTAAGAATGATAGATGTTCCCTAGGGACTATACATGTCTTTGATTCAAATTGTCATTAGTACAATTATGAATCATCGTAACACTGATATTTTTGGTGACTACATGAGGCTAGTCATTTATTGGGTTAAAGACAAGATCATATATGTCCCTCATCTTTTGATTGAAAAATTAGATTCTTCCCTTGAAGAAAGTAAAAAAAATAAGATAAAGTTTAGTGTCCCGAGCACACTATAGAAAATTATTGGTTTATATTGACCTGGTGACCAAACAAGACTTCGTAAAAACTACATTAGGATATCAAAAAAAAATAAACCCATTGATGAAGTACCTAAACAGACTGCAGTTGATGGTGTGGAAATAAGTTCTGATACAGTTTCCCAAGATGAAGTTAATGCTATCAGAACTTTAAGAGACCTATATGAATCTATGAATGAAGCTGAGGAGTAGGGAGGTATGGACCATTATATATAAACAAGAAATGATGATATTTTTGTTACTTTACAAACTATAATTTATATAAATCCTCCTATAATGGCATTAGTTGAGTATAATGTCCCTATTATGGGCACTAATTCTACCTCTCCAAGCTCAAATGTGAACAGTCCAACATGCATTTTTGATAACATATTCATTTTCTAGGCATGGGATAGAATAATGCATTACATACTTGTTGCAATGTAGGATTCTTCCTCTATATACAATTGGAAGGAAAATTGAAAACTGCAACACATCAATAATATGGAATGCTTGAAGAAAATTGCAAATCTGCAACAACAAAAAAATTGCAAACCAAATGCAAGAATCAAGCAACAAAATACAAGGAAAATATCATGTTATTACCGGATTAGAAATTGAGGTATACAACATTATAGAATAATGTAAGAGGTGGATTGATGAAGCCAAGGCAAGGTTCAAAATGTCATTGGCTACATATGAAATAACTTTTTCAAATCTTCACTAATAATTGAAAAGAAGACCATAAGTTTTGAATATACGTCCATTGCAAAATGCAAGTAATTTGGAGTTGGATGAATTAAAAAAGAATTTGAAGTAGAAAGAGGAAATGATTGTAACTTTTAAGACTGAATTTGAAAAAAAGTGATAGAGCTACATGAGAAGCATAATTCATAGATTGAAGAATATAATAACAAAGTGACCAATTTGAATGATGAAAATAGTAACCAAGGTAATAAGTTGAATCAGAGAAAGATGACAAGTGTCAACGCAAATGGGAAGGTTATAGAACTTGAAAAGGAAATAAAAATGATTACTAATGAAGGTGCCATTGGTAAGGATAAAGGTAAAAGTCAAGGTATGGGTAAGGGAAAAGGTACAAGTAAGGGAAATGTAGCAAAAGAGAATATTATAGAACTTGAAAAGGAAATAGAAAGTTACAGTAAAGAAGGTGGCAAAGATCAAGATAAAGGTAAAATTCAAGGTATGGGTAAAGGTAAAGATATAAGCTAGGGAAATCTAGCAAAAAAAATTCCTTCAAATGACTTGAAATAATATAGAGAAAGAGAAGAGAAGGCGTATCAATAAGCTAAATAATTAAACTTAGTGTACTAGCTGATCTCCATGCCCCATCACCAATGGTGGAATCATTGAGGACAACGATAGTTGAGAGAGATGAAAAGATTAAAGAGATCAATAATGAACACTTGCAGAACGAAAAGGCACAACATTTGGGATGTGACGTCGAGATACAAAAGTTGAAATTTCAAATTGTTGATTTGCAATAGAAATTACATAGTACAACAGTAATTTAGGCGGTGCCAATTTTGTCTGTTACATCAGAGAAACAATATTGGAGGGAACAAGAGCTTGATAATTAAGTACAAAAACTCAGGGGTGAATTGGCCGATGTTTGATCCCAACTGAAAAAAAAAAAGGAACAAATTGAAAAGAATCAAAGGACAATGACGAGAATTATAAGAAGAATGTAGAAATATTGAAAAAACAAGTAGAAGATAAAACAAGATTGCAAGAGAAATTGCAAAATTATGCAAAGAAAATTAAATATCTAGAGAAACAATTACAACATGTGCCTACTGCAACTACAAAACAATTAGAATCCTCTACAATAGCAAAGATAGGCTCTGTAGATGTTTCTTCATCTAAAGAGTAGGGCTTGCAAAAACCTCCCAAGTAGCCTGGGGTAGTTACAAAGTAGCATTGGTTTATATACCATGTACTCCATGTAATAACATTTAAAGATGTAATATATATCATTATTTTGGCAGTTTATTAACAATTTATTTTCTTTTATACAGTTAATGACATGTATGAGTGTGTATAGTTATTGACATGTATGAGTGTGTATATTCATGTATCAATGCATGTAATACTTTAAAAGTTACTTGAGATTGAGTTATACACATATAGACCACCATTCTCTCCTTTTTTGCAAAATGTTTGAGTAAAACATAAGTAGTTTCTTGTACTTGAAATTTGGATATAACAATGGTAATTGCATATATTTATCTTTGTTTTAATGAACATGAAACCTATATGTATCAAGTGTGAATATGGCTTGTAAAAAAATAATTGTGTATGGAAATTAAAATACATACACAAGCTACAAAATGCAACATTTGCCAAATTTCCTCCACAATGGTAATTTCCATACCATGACCCCTCATAATCCAATATATGAATAAAATATATATAACTAGCACTTAGCACATGCAATATATATA
>JASDQU010104205.1:51717-77423 GCA_032191745.1 Picea mariana | reverse complement strand
AGGAGTAAAAGATAACTCAACAGAAGAATAGAAGATTAACCCTGGGAGTTAACCTAACTCAACAGAGAATTAGAAGGAAAAGTATAAGTAAGAGGCTGGGGTGCACCTATTACTCATTCTGGTTTTGGATTATCATTTTCTATTGCTATTGAGCATTCAGTTTGGGGATTTTTCTGTACAAACCCTTGTGAGAAACTCAGTGGTGAAATATCCACTCACCTTGTTCTGCAGCTTGGTCTTGGGGATGAAAGACTCCTCCACACCATTCTAGTCTCAACCCATCTCCATCTAGCACTTCAGAAGGTAGCAAGTCGTACTGTTCTTGTGTTTCTAGCAAGGGCGCACCATCATCTGGAGGGAGGTTCGATCCAGCTTATCCTGAGGGCCTGGGGCCATTCCAACAGTTGGTTTTTGTTTGCAGGGGCAGGACCATCAATTTGAGGGATTTTCTAGAGGGTTATCATCATTCTACATTTGTCTGCAGATTGGGACGTCTTGGAGCCATAGGGGACGTCCTGTAATTCAGTAAAACTCATATCTAGGGAGATCTTCTTGAGATTTGAGTCTGAAACTTCTCCCACGGGATTCTCATAGCCTGATCTATATTCTTAGAGAGTTTCAGAGCATTTGGGGGCCTCCTTCATCAGGGCCGAACCAGCTAGGGTTCCAGTCATCCAGTGGGGCACCTCGTTCAATGGGAATTTCAGATCTACAAAGTTTGAGAGTGGATTTGGGAATTTGGACATATGGGTTGTCCTTACAGTTGCCTGGTCTATCATTTGGCATATTTATTGGGATGATTGGACACTTTTGGTAGCAGGGAAAAATTATTGAGGGCTTCAGTATTCTAGCAGGACGTGGCACTTTCCAGCTTGGAGGTTTAGCATTAGTACGGCTCAGATCTGCTTGATTCAGTCTTCATTGTATATCCGGCCTTTGGAGGCTTATTTTGTATTGTCAGGAGCATTTTGTAGTAGCTCATATCTATTTCTTGTACGACCATCTGAGGTTTATGCCAGATCAGCCATCTATTGTATTGATCTTACATTTATCATAATAAAAAGGTCAGATCTTTGCTTGTGGTTCTACATCTTGAATATATTGTGATCTCCATGTGTTGATGAATCTTGTATGCACTTAATAACTCAATAAATTAGTAGTAGTTAGTGATTCCAAGAAAGAATTTGGCTTTGGATCATTACAGTGGTATCAGAGCCTTGATCCTCCAAACCTGTGGAGAGATCGATGCATGCAGAAGTACAGGGGAATTGTTATAGGTTGGAGGAAGAAAAACAACAGTGAAACAGAGGCAGAAATGGAAGGGTCAGGAGGCGACCATGAGCCTCAGGGCTTGGCTCTCTTAGTAACTGAATTTGGTAAGTTCTAGCAAAACATGAACCACACAGAAAGCACATTGGTCCGACATTTGGATGAGTATCAGGAAACCAATAGAAGGGGATAGGCCAAAATCTCTGAAACCTTGAAGAAAGTTGATGAGAATATACAAAAAATGAATGAGAACCAAACTAGGATAACTGACCTTCTGATGCAAGTAACCCATCGAGGAAAAGATCCTGATACGTATGGGAATAAGGAGGCTGGAGGGTCCAGTGGAACCCATGAGGAAGTCAGATATAACCCGGAGAAAGCACCAGGATCCGAAGGCAGTCTTGGAGGTGGCATGTTCCATGGGCAGATGGGTAGCAGGAACAGTCATAGGCCATATGTGCCAGTGTTCACAGATGAACCACTAGGCCAACACTCAGGTAGTAGAGCTAACCCCAAACCATACATGCCCACATTTACAGATGAGCAAGGGCAGCATGAACAGGTTGAATATTTTGTGGCACAATTAGCCAAGAGTACCAGGGAATACTACAACTTGGATATGAAAGTTCAAAGACAGATGTCCCTAGACCAGTATTGTCAACTCGAGTTCAGAAACCATCCTAGGAAAAACCATAGGGGCAGCTTTGAGTTTGAGCGAAGGGCAGGGAAGATAGAGATTCCATACTTTGATGGTACGGCTAAGATGACAGCACAAGCATGGGTGCAGAAGCTGGATACTTACCTGCAGCTTAACCCCATGAGAGAGATGGAGGCCATCAAGTTTTCCACTATGTACTTGGATGGAAAGGCCCATGACTGGTGATACCATGGTCTCACCACACTTGGCCACAACCAGATTGTATCCTATACAGAATTCACTAGAGGCTCATTGATAGATTTGATCTAGGAGATCCTGAGTTATATTTCCGAGAGCTCACCCAACTCAAGCAAACAGGTACAGCTGAGGAATACATTGATGAGTTCCATAGGTTGGTAGTGATGGTGCAATATATGTCCCCAACCAGGCTCATGATGCTCTTTACATAAGGATTGATGGAACCCTTGAAGGGTTGGGTTAAGGCCTTCAAGCCTACCAGCCTACAGGAAGCCATTTGGAAAACAAGGGATCTAGGTCCAACTTCTAAACCAAAATTCATACCCAGACCACCTCTTAACAATGGTGGAAGAGATCAAAGACCTCCAATAAACCAGGGAGGACGTGACCCTAAGGTTTATGACAAGGGCCGTGGAAGAATAGATGACAACACTAGGAGGGAACTGAGAAGGAAGAAACTCTGCTTCACATGCAAGGAGCCATGGAATCCCTCACACAAGTGCATGGGATGAGGACAGGTACATTACATTGAAGTCAATTCAGATGACGAAGAAGAGGATGAGTATGGTCAGATACAAAAAATGGAGGTCGAAATGTTAGAGGTAGCAGAAGAGGAGGTTCCGGAACTAGACTATGCAACTAGAGAGAAGGCTACATTGGCATCTATCGGCGAGGTACCCAAGTTCAACACCTTCAGGATGAGAGGGGTCTTACAAGGACAGAGAGTGTCAGTTCTGATTGATGGAGGAGCTTCCCGAAATTTCATTGATTCAGCATTACTGAAGAGGAGGCACATACCTACAGTAGAGTTTGAAGGATTCAAAGTGGAGGTAGCAGGTGGTAGTACTATGCCCTGTAACAGATACATACCAGGTATGAAACTCACCTTGGGAAGGCATGAGTTAGTTCAGGATGTGAATGTGATGGATCTTCCCGATACCAACATCATCGTAGGGGTGCAGTGGCTTAGCACTTTAGGACCCATGACCACAAATTACAATACCATGGAAATGTCCTTTGTGGAGGAAGGAGGATGAAAGGTTGTGCTCAGAGGCATGACAAGTAACTCTGCCAGAGTGGTCATGGCCAAGAGGATGGAAGCCATCTTTAGAAGGGAAGAAATTGTATACATAGCGGAATGTAATGTCTCAACATGGGTGGATGAGAAGGGAAAGGTGCATTACACACCAGAGATCAAAAGAATCCTTGACAAGCACCAGAAAGTATTTGGGCTGATTCCTCCAGGTGTGCCACCAGACAGGGGGTTTGAGAACATCATTGAGCTACAAGCAGGGGCTAATCCTGTTATCACCACGCCCTATAGGCATCCCAAGAAGTATAAAGACAAGATAGAGAAGGCCATCAAGGAGCTTCTAGACATGGGACACATCATACCAAGTTCAATCCCATTTGCTTCATCAGTAATCTTGGTGAAGAAGAAGGATGGAACGATGAGAATGTGCATTGACTTCCAGGCTTTGAATAAAAAGATAATCAAAAACAGGTACCCCATACCTAGGATTGATGAGTTGTTGGATGAGTTGCATGGAGCTATATATTTCACAAAAATTGATCTTCGCTAGGGCTACCATCAAATCAAGATGAGGGAGGAGGACATCTCAAAAACAGCCTTTAGGTGTCACTATGGCCATTACGAGTTTTTTGTGATGCCCTTTGGGTTAACCAATTCCCCAGCCACATTTCAATATTGCATGAACCATGTGTTCAACAAACAGTTGAGGAAACACTTGTTGGTATTCTTTGATGACTTTCTCATTTACAGCAAGACCTGGGAGGAACACCTTCGACATGTGGACCAAATCCTTTCAATCATGGAAGAACAGCCACTATACGCCAAGGAATCCAAGTGTGAGTTTGGAATGACAGAAGTGCTTTACTTGGGACACATCGTAGGGGCAAAAGGGGTACAGGTACACCAGGAGAAAATAACAGCCATTAGGGAATGGCCTACTCCGAAAACACTCACAGAACTGAGGGGATTCCTGGGCCTATGCACATACTATAGGAAATTTTTCAAAGAGTTTTCTCAAACTGTGCACACCCTTGACTGACCTGACCAAAAAAGGGTTCTTCAAATGGAATGATGGCCCGAGTCACGATGGAGAAAATGAAAGAGGTCATGAGCACCTACCCAGTTCTAGCTCTTCCTGATTTCGGCATACCCTTCACTTTGGAGTGTGATGCCTCGGGGGAAGGTATAGGGGCCATGTTGATGCAGAATAGGCACCCCCTTGCCTATGAAAGCTGGAAACTCAGGGGTCCTAAACTACTTTACAGAATTTACGACAAAGAAATGTTGGCTATCATGCATGCACTAGCCAAATTCAGGCAATATTTGGTAGGTGCAAGGTTTGTGGTCAAATCATACCATAATAGTCTTAAATATCTATTGGAGCAGAAGGATTTGAATGAAAGATAGAAAAAATGGGTAAGAAAAATACAAGCCTACAACTTTGACATTGAATTCGTCAAAGGAAAGAACAATGCAGTGGCCGATGCATTATCCAGAAGGCCATCCATTTTTGCCATGTCCGGTATATCATTCGACTGGAAGAAACACTTGATAGTGGAATATGAAAAGGATCAGTTCGCTTGTCAATTGTTGGATGGGAAAATACATGATGACAACTTCAGGGTCATAAATGACCTCATCTATTACAAAGGTCGGATATTTTTAGTTCCTGGACCATCTCTCAAAGATAAGATCCTGCATGCATGTCATAACTCACCAGTAGCAGGGCATTAGGGAATCAGTAAGACATACAGGCAGGTGAGAGAAAGGTTTGCATGGAAAGGCCTCAAGGAAGATGTGATGAAGCATGTCAAAGAATGCACTACATGCCAAGAAAACAAGGATGAGCACATGCACCCTGTAGGACTGTTGCAGCCCCTACCTATTCCAGAGCACAAGTGGGAAAGTATATCGATGGATTTCATCACCGGGTTGCCCAGAGCATAGGGGAAAGATTGCATTTTCGTGGTGGTAGACAGGTTGACGAAGTTTGCACACTTTTTTCCCATAGACACAGACTTCAGTGTAGCACAGGTGGCCGAATTATTTTTCAGAGAGGTGTTCAGACTACATGGCCTACCCAAAACCATCATCAGTGACAGGGATAGCAAATTCATGAGTACGTTTTGGCAGGAATTGTTCAGATTAGTGGGTACAGCATTGACTCCTAGTACTAGCTATCACCCTCAGATGGATGGTCAGACTAAGATAGTCAACAAATGGGTGGAATGTTACCTCAGAAACTACGTAGCAGGACAACAGAAAGCACGGGTCAGATGGTTACATTTGGGAGAATATTGCTACAATACCACCCAACATATGTCCATTAGCATGTCACCCTTCAGAGCTTTATATAGCTATGATCCTTTATCATTTGTGGAGATTGCATTTGGTAATAGCAGGGCTCTGATGGTATAGGATTGGATACAACAGAGCCAAGACATTCTCAGGGAATTGAAGGATCATTTACAAAGGGCACAAAACCAACAAAAGGTCCAAGCAGACAAGCACAGAGTTGATCATACCTTTGAGGTTGGTGATTTAGTCTATTTGAGGTTGCAACCATACAGGCAGGCCTCCATTAAAAGAAGCGGAGTGGAGAAACTGTAGCCACATTTATTTGGACCTTACAGAGTCAGCAGGAGGATAGAGGCAGTAGTTTATGAGCTGGAGCTTCCACAGGGTAGAAAAATTCACAACATCTTCCATGTCTCTTACCTTAAGAAAGCCCTCGGTCAAAATGTTGGGCCTATTGAGGCATTACCTCCCATGGATGAGGAGGGACAACTTGTTTTGATTCCAGAGGAGGTGTTAGAAATCCGAGAGAAGAGGCTCCGAAACCGAAGCATCAAGGAGTATCTGATCAGGTGGAAGGATTTACCCATTGAGGATGCCACTTGGGAGCAGGAGCACATGGTTATAGAAGAAGGTTTGGAATTGCTTGAGGACAAGCCATTTCAAGCAGGGGAGATTGTAATGTCCCCCACCTCTTAGAGAGGTGATAAGGAGACTCAGTGGCCTGGGCACCCCCACTAGGTCATAGTCTCACACTGAAGGGGGGAAAGTCAAGAAGTTAAAAGTTATATTTTTAAGTTGACTTAAGAAAGGAAAAGGATAAAGGAGTGAAAGATAACTCAACAGAAGAATAAAAGATTAACCCTGGGAGTTAACCTAACTCAGAAGAGAATTAGAAGGAAAAGTATAAGTAAGAGGTTGGGGTGCACCTATTACTCATTCTAGTTTTGGATTAGCATTTGTTATTTCTCTTGAGCATTCAGTTTGGGGGTTTTGTTGTACAAACCCTTGTTGTTACACATCAAAATTACTCAATTGGATAAGTGTCACGTATTCCTCTCAATTGTTGTAAGTGTCGCATCTTCCTTACAACTTTCGCAAGTGTCGCAAGTTGTTCACAAGTGTCAAAAACATCATCCAAGCATACTGCCATAATGACGACACTAAGGAGGCACTTAAAACATCTCATGTATTTGGTTTGGAGAAGGAGGAATAGTTAACTGAAGTCAAGGGACTCTTGACACCTGAAAAGAGCTCTGAAACAATGGTTTTGAGGGTGAGAGCTCCCCTATATCAGCCTTAGGAGTGTTGGTGCCCCCCTACAAGGCTTCAAGGAGCGTTATAATTCTCTCTTTCCCTTTTACAGGAGCGCTACTCACTTTTGGAGCGCTGGCGCTTCCCTTAAGTTTCTTAGGGAGCACTACAACGCTCTGATACCCCTTTTGCAGGAGCGCTGCCTAATCTGAGGCAGTAGTTGGCCCGTTGAGGAGATTAAGGGGAGGATCTTTCAAGATTAGAAGGCAGTTGCATTCAAATTCTTGGTTTCATCAGGAGATCCCTGATCTAAGGAAGAAGTTCCCCAACTTTTTCTAAAGATAACTCAAGAGTTTAAGCTCCTCTTAACCTATATAAGCAAGCTCTATGATGGTGGAAGGGGGAGGAAGAACTGCTAGCATGAAACCTATGATCTTATAGAAAACACACAATGAGCCAAAGGAGAGTGATCAGTGAAGTTGCTATTATCCAGGTTGTGGATCTTTCAGGCAAGGGTTAGACGAAGAGGTCCCGACGAAGCTATCTCATTCACATCTACGATTGTAAGTATTGTTGTCGTCATTATCATTAATATGACACACTTGGCCTGTTTCTTTCTAGTTTGTGTCTAATATTACATGAACTTATCATTGATAGATAGATCTGTTTTCAAGCTAACATCAGTAGAGTAGGAAGTGGTCGTATCTCGTTTGTCTACAGGACTCAGCGAGGAGCAAAGTATCGGAGTGCAACTCGGACCGTGCAGGGACAAATGTCGATAAAGAGGTACTTATGTTCCCCTTCCCTCTCATGTGTTAGTTTAGATAGATTTGAAAGGAAGTCAGTGTCCACGTTAAGAATTTTCTATCTTAGAGTTAGGGTCAAGCTCTTAGAGGCGATCTACCTGTCCGCAGGGAGATTTTCCTACAATAGAAACTGGCGACTCCACTGGGGAGATAGTGTCAAATCGAAACTTCTTTTTTCGATTTTCTCCTCATTGACCTTGTTCTATCCCTTGATTGTTTCAAACCTGGTTCACTCCTCTTTTGATTGGTTTCATGACCTGATTGGCTCCTTACCCCATCATACTCAGCATAGTTGTCGAGTTTGAATTGCAATTTTTGGAATTTTTTGACATTTTTGGGAGTTTTTGAACCTGGTGCCCCTGTCCTTGTGTTAACAGAGCACCAGCGCCCCCCCATAGCCTTACACAGAGCGTTATAATGCTCCTTGCCTTTGGCAACAGAGTACCAGCCCTCTTTTGGCCAATAAACCTTCCAAAATTTCCTTTTTCAGGGTTTTTCCCTGTGCCTCTCTTGCTAGGTCACCTAGTGAGTCAATCCTTCTTCTTTCCATCTTGGATATCTGTCTTTTTCTTGAAGAACGAACATCTTACTATTTGGATTTTGTAGCCTTCTTCTCTATTGTTATTGAGTTTTTCTGTTGAGTGAAGTTTGAAACCCATTCATTGCTTTTCTCTCCTCATCAACTGAACGAAAAACTCTGTTGAAGGTCATCAAAGGCCTACAGATCCTTTCATTTTGATTTTAGTTAAAGATTATTGTTCTTCAGTTTTTTCTTTTAAGTGTGAAATTTGATTTCTCTTTGATTGCTTCTTTTCTTTCTCTTTTTCGTTTTGATTGCAACGAAAGGCTGTATTGTCTGTATGACTTTTGCTTGTGCTAGTTTGATTTTCATTCATCCAAGAAGGTAATTAGCAAGATGATCATTGTGTTGAATTGATCATTATTCATATGCAAACAATAAAAAGCATCTTCATGATTGATTGTGCATGTTAGAAGGAATCTCAAAAGTTTTAGCATCACATCAGGATTTGATTGAGAAATTGTTTGAGGACATTCCTTAATAGTGCTTGGTAATGAAAAGAGCACTCTCTCTCTCCCTTAGATAGATATTCATCGAAAAGAAATGAATGCTTATCATCTCTGATGCATTTTTGGGACTGAGTCATAATTCCATTTGTTTCACTTCCATGCACCCCTTTTGAGTAAAGAACATCTCTAAAAATAAACGCTAATTAAAAATTATTTAGAACTTTTTCTTTTCTAGGATCATCCACCAACAATAGAATAGGCTTAGTAATTTGGATTAGGCTGTGAGCATAACTCTCCAAAGTTTTCAAAACAAATAGTAGCATCCTGATTTAGGGAGAGTCAAATCCAATCATCATATAAGTTTGCCTAGGATCGCCCTCTCACACAGGGGTTACGCACGAGGTCGCATTCGGGTGAGCTACGGGGACTAACCCTCCGTGGTTTAACTGATTGTGGTGGTCAGATCATATTATGGGGGTCACTTACAGGTAAATCCACAATTACTGCGTGGAAGCCTTTTAGTTGATTTTGGGCTCGATACCCTGCCCATACATTCTGATCGGACTGTCGACTATTCCCGCCCAGGGGATGACTGCGAATTGGTAACCTTAGTGGCCATAATCTTTAGGGTCTTACATAAGGTGACGGTGATGGGAAGTCTCACTGTACCTAGAGCAGACATTGGTCAAACTCACTCGGGCTCCTTGGAGGGTAAATCCACAATTACTGCGTCGAAGCTTGCACCAAGGCGTAAGTCCATTAAGCAAGTCGCCATTGTAACTGTTCCACCCTATCCCTGGCCCTTCTGGACTTGATCACGTGACGTTGGATTTCATCACCAACTAGTACGGTCATAAAAAGAAGGTCCTGTTTGCTTGGTTGTGATTCTTAGATTTTTTAGTGTGTGTTGTTTCTTTCCGGTAGTTGGCCATAGATCTCTTCTGCCGACTCTTTTTCACCAACATCGACCCTCCACGTCGCTCGCAGAGGCTATAGGGACTTCCTCCAGAAAATATGGAAGGAAACAACCCTTTACCCCCTCATTTGACGAAGGAATCCCCTCAACAGAGCGAGGTTCAAAACACTACAACTTCCCAGGAAGAAGTTCCCACTCCTTTGGAGAATTTTCGAATTGTTTCAAAATCTCTGGAAGCTTACCGCATTCCGGAGGGATATGAACGACGTATCCTCCACCTGAATTTCGCTGGAGAATTTGTTGTCGTCAATCCTTCTGACATTCCAGCTGGGTCTTCTCAAAACCCTTTAGCCGATGACCCTTTTTGGACCACAGACATTGTTCGAAGTCCACCATGCTTGGTGCGAGATCTTTATGGAACAGAGGAAGGTGCCGACGCACCTTTTTCCTACACCGTACCTCCAAATCATTTTACCGGTAACACCACTTTTATAGCCACACCACCCGTTGGTCCGAACATACCGTCTATTGGCCCAAGGTCTACTATTCCCCTCCAAACGGCCCATTCTACACTAGTCTCGCACATTCCGACTATCCCTGCTAGTAACGTGGTGGTTAATCATGCTACGATTGGCACACCTGTAACACCAATACCTACACTCCCTTTTGGATTCAGGGAACTGAATGCTTCCACTACCCAAACTACTACCCAATTTATACCAAGAAGTTCCATACCTATCCAACAACTTGGAGGGACCTGTCTTGGTGGTCCTAATTTGCTTGGCAGCACTGGTCAGTCTTCTACATCTGGCTTTCAAATTCAGGGAACCCTACCTCAAGTTGGGGGGCATCCTCCCATCGAAGGACAAATTCCATTCGGGGGGCACCCTCATGCTGGGGGGCAGACTCAATCCAGAGTCTACTACCAACCGCACGGACAAAATGTGTCTGTCGCACCCAATCCATGGAACGTCCTTTTTCAAGGAAATCCACAGTCCTCGGCCAGAAAAAATTCTCAAATTCTGCAACAACCTCCCTATGGACAAATGCCTAACCCAACCTATAACCTGCAAAACCCATCCGGTTATCCTCCGCTCACACATGCTTCTCAAAACACCTCAAATCCTCTATACCTTGGTCAAAACCAACCGGATACAAGAGGGACCACTAGTTATAATTATCCACATAACCCAGTAATGGGCCCCACTAGTATCCCTCTGCCACACCAACATTACCCACAGGTTAACCGACAACTACCTTTTCTAGCTACCCTGGATCTTCCAGACTTGTCTCGGTTAACGAATCATTCTCTGATTTGGCCAGCTATTCCAGCTAAACTTCCTTCTGATATCCCCAAATTCGATGGAAAGTCTGGAGAAGACCCAAACAACCATGTGATGACTTTCCATTTGTGGTGTTCATCCAACTCCCTCATGGACGATTTAATTTGTTTGCGTCTTTTCCAACGAACACTTACGGGTTCCGCAGTGAAATGGTATATTGATTTACCACACGCATCTTTTCACGATTTCAACTCCCTCGCCATGTCCTTCCTCACGCACTTCCAACTGCCCATTCGATACAATATGGATACTGAACTATTAACCTCCCTTCGTCAGACAACTTCTGTACATATCTCCGATCATATCCATGAATGGAGACGACAACGAAGGCTAATCAAAGTAGTCATTCCCGACCAATTGTTAGCAGAATGGTTCATGAAATCATTGTTACCCCAGATCGCTCGTGATGTTGCATGGGTGGTGTAGTCACCGAGGAAGAAGCCATCGCCCAAGCTTAGTACTTAGACTTAGTCTATTCACAATCTGGTACTCTCTACAAGTTGATACCGAACGCTACCCGTGCCACTAATGATCCATCCAAACCATCGACTGCTTTGCATGCGGATGGAGTTATTGGCTCCATCAAAACCCAATCTACTACCCAGTCTACTCGAACGATCCAGCGGCCTGCTTCGATGGCTGCTCCCAGTTCGACTGCACCCTCTTCTACCCCCCCTCAAACTCAGGTCTTTGATGTGAATGTGGTCCAATCAACCCCTTCACAACAACTTGGGGGCAAGAAGAAAGAGAAAAATAAACCAAAGAAAAACAATAACAATGAACAACCCAAAACCCAACCACAAACCCCTGCTATCGGAAAACAACCACAACGAAAATTGAAATTCCCATGTCTCATTTGTGGAGATGATCACTACACTCGAGACTGCCCACATCGCAATGAAGTGGCCAAACTTTTCAAGGGAAATCCACAACCCACTGTGCTTACTCAGCCTTTTCCACAGCAGCAATCTTTGGTTGCACAAACCCCCACGCCAGTGGGCAATTCCAACCAACCCCATGATGAGGCCTCGACAAGTGCCCACATTTACATGTTTAACGGGGTTAATTTAACCACTCGCTCTGCAACATATGACATGCCAGTTAAACCTGATAAGCCGAAGATTGCTAACGGTTCTCCGCCAGACCCGTTGCCATCCTCCGCTAATCCTCCGTCTGTTAGCCCTCCATCCGGGCCACTCCAGATTGAGAAACTGTCTTTTGACTCCATCTTACGCCCTCCTAAGAGCACCATCCAAAAATCTACCTTCAATCCTAATTCATAGGCCGCCCAAAATTACAATATTGTAGAATATTTGGCCCAAGCACCGTGTGCTATGTCCACCTTGGAAGTTCTACAACACTGTCCCAGCCAACGTAGAACGCTATTAGCTGTTATTGGTGCTTTTGATCCCGAGTCATCAAACAACTCACGTTTAATCTAGACAACCATCAACAGCAACTCTTCCACCAGCTAGCTTTCCAAATCGATGTTGTTGTTCACAATCAACAAATCCACCGAAATATCCTAGATGAGGGAGCCTCTACCTGTGTCATGTCTCTAGCCTGTTGGAAAGGCTTGAAATCACCCGCCCTTAACAAATCCCCTATGATGTTACGCGCTTTCGATGGATGAGGTTTTCATCCTCACGGATTATTGCAATCCTTAGCCGTTCATTTGGGCGGAAAAACTGTTACCATTGACGTTGACGTGGTCGATGCTCCCCTCAATTACAACCTATTACTCGGAAGAAGTTGGTTCTACGCTATGACTTTCATCGCCTCGTCGGTGTTCTGATGTGTACAATTCCCCCATCAAGGCAAAATTGTCACCGTTGATCAACTTGATTTCTGTACACCCGACACTCACATCCCTTCCACCAACAACATTCCTTTTTTGGGAGACCACGTAGTTACATATGAAAGCGTTGGTGTTGGCTTATTGAAAGATTCTAGCCTTATGGGTACTTTCCCTACACCACTTCCACCTACTGCACATCATATTGTCGTTGTCAATATGGTCTCGACTATGCCTTATCAATCCTTGGAATCATCTGACCCTTGGATTGTCCCTAGTCCTTTGGAATTCGATGTGCCCAGTGACACTATGCCACTCAGTCCAGCTGAAGCCACATACGTAGCTATCCAATCTGCCTCTCCCTCTTCCAAAAATTTGCATTCATTGGCATCCGATGCCTTTTCGATACCCTCATGGTTGGATTCCCTATCATCTACTATCGATTACATTTCCCACATTTTCCCTTCGGATGAATCGATTATGGAAATGCTCAGCATAGACAACTTACCTTGGGATGATAACCATCATCGATCCTCTTTTCTTCCGCCGTTGGAAGAAATTCGCAGAGACACATGCTTTGTCTTCCTGCCCGATGTTACCCCTGCCCCGCAATCTCCTATCCTCACACAAGATACTCTCTCTGAGGGGAACATGAGTAACATCTCTACTATGATCACGATCGACATTTCGATCAAAGAAGGTGTCGTGGAAAACATTAATCTAGGTGCTAATTGCACACCCGACGAAGTGGTCTCTTACACTGCTTTGTTTAAAGAATTCTGCGATGTCTTCGCATGGAGCTACGAGGAAATGCCAGGGATCGACCCTTCAATCATCGTACATGAAATCAAAACTTACCCTAACACAAAACCGGTTCAACAGAAACTTCACCCGGTTCATCCCAAGAAAATCGCAACTATAAAGGCAGAAGTTGAAAAACTTCTAAAATCTGGCTTCATCTATCCCGTCCCTTTAACCGAATGGGTTTCCAACCTTGTTCCGATTTCCAAGAAACAAGGGACCATCCGTGTTTTTGTGGATTATCGAGATCTCAATAAAGCTTGTCCCAAGGACAACTACCCTACACCCTTCATTGATCAAATCATCAACAATTGCGTAGGGAGAGTAATCTTCTCTTTCATGGATGGATTTTCTGGATATAACCAGATTGAAATCTTGCCTGCGGATCAACACAAGACAACCTTCATCTTCCCTTGGGGTACTTTCGCCTACCGAAAGATACCTTTTGGCCTTAAAAATGCTGGGGCTACTTTCTAGTGAGCCATGTCGTATGATTTTCATGACATCAAACATATAGCAAAACCGTATCTCGACGATTTACCCACCCATTCGCTAAATTGATCCGATCACATTGATCATTTATGGGCGTTTTTTCTTTGATGTAGGTTCTACCGTATTCGTCTGAACCCACACAAATGCATTTTCGCTGTCGAATCTGGTCGACTCCTCGGTTTCATTGTCTCCAAAGATGGGATCAAGGTGGATCCCTTAAAGATCAAGGCCATCTTAGCCTTACCTCCACCTACCAATTTAACCCAACTACAGAGTTTGCAAGGCAAAGCAAACTTTCTTCGTCATTTCATCTGCAACTATGCCGAGATCACTAAAGGATTTATGTGGTTACTGCAAAAGAATGTCCCTTTCATCTGGGATGATGCTGCTCAATGGTCATTCGATGCTCTCAAGCATGCTTTGACCCACGCACCTTTGTTGCATCCCCCTGCATATACAAAGGATTATATCCTTTACTTGGCCGCTTCTACTTCCACCATTGCGATGGTGTTAGTTCAAGAAGACCCCAACGGTGAAGAACATGTGATTTATTATCTGAGCAAGAGTTTATCTGGACCCGAACTCAGATATTCGCATTTTGAGAAACTGGCTCTAGCAGCCGTCATCACTGTCCAAAGGTTCCGCCACTACATCTTACTATGCACCACCACGGTAATCGCAGACTCCAACCCTATGTACCACATCTTGACACGTCAAGTACTTGGGGGAAAATATTCAAAATGGATCGTTATTCTTCAAGAATTCGATCTTGAGTTTACGAAGGCCAAAGCCAAAAAATCCCTGGTGTTTGCAGAGCTGATCTGTGCTCTCCCTCGTGCTGATGAAAACATTGAACCTAGAGATTCTCTCCCCGATGAATCTCTCTTCCTCATCAGCACCTCTGATCCTTGGTATGGAGACATCCTCCTCTACCTTCAAACCCAACGTTTTCATCCCAATATCTCTCGCAAAGAGCGTCGACGCATTAGTCACCACTCTTTCTGTTATATCATTCTCAGTGACACTTTGTATCATCGTGGTATTGACACCATCCTTCGGCGATGTTTGATTCACGAGGAGGCTGAACATGTTTTGAACGATTGTTACCTTGGTGCCTGTGGCGGTCACCTTTCCAGGATGGCCACAGCCCAAAAAATCCTACGTGTCGGCTACTTTTGGCCCTCGATTTTTAAAGATTGCATCGAGGCTGTCAAAAAATTCTCTCCCTGCCAAATATTTAACAAGAAGGCACGCACCCACCCTACTGCGCTGCACCCCATTATCGCCATCGGACCCTTTTCCAAGTGGGGTATCGATTTCATGTAGTGTAAGCCTACCTCAACCGGGGGGCACGGTTACATCATCGTCATCGTCGATTAATTCACCAAATGGGCTGAGGCTATGCCTACCTTCCTGAATGATGGTCGTACTATAGCTCTATTCCTCTTCAAACACATCATAACTTGTTTTGGTGTACCACGTGCCATTATCACTGACCATGGTGCACACTTCAAAAACTAGATGATGAGCGAGTTACATGTCAAATTGGGTTTTCACCATGAAAAATCATCCCCTTACTACCCTCAAGTGAACATACAAGTTGAGGCTATCAACAAAGTCCTAAAAACCTTGATCCAACGCATGGTAGGGGAAAACAAGACATCGTGGCATTTACAACTGTTCTCCGCTCTCTAGGCCTATCGCACCTCTGTGAAAATTTCAACTGGATTTACTCCTTTCCAGTTGGTCTATGGAATTGAAGCCATCCTACCAATTGAGTGTGAGATTCCATCACTCAAACTAAAAATGGAGCTCCTGCCCCATACTTCTACTGAAGAAGAATGATTCTTGTATCTATCCAAATTGGACGAAACACGTCACGATGCTGCTCTCACCAATGAGGCACATCAGAAACGAATTAAGAGTCAATACGACAAATCCGTCCACCCTCGGACTTTTGCAGAAGGAGACTTATTCCTCATTTACGACCAAGCTCATGACAAATTGGGGACAAGAAAGTTAGAACCCATGTGGCACAGTCCTTACATCATGAAACATGTCCTACATAAAGGTGCCTACGAATTAGTTGATCATGATGGAATTTCCCTGGGAGAGCCCTGAAACGGGCTTTACCTTAAAAAGTACTATGCCTAGATCAACTAGCATCTATACTTTGTACATTATTGTATTTTAGTTTGGTGTGTCTATTTCTTTGCGTGCTTGAGTCTTTACCATTGCTACTCATGACTGTGCCTGTGTTTTCATGCGCAGATGACATCTTCCTTTCCTATCTTTTTTGGGTTCGCGGATGGTGCTAGCTGACATAACCAGAACATTGCTTCGGCAGCATGGGTTATTTACCAGTTTGACAAGGTGGTGAGTTCAGGAGGCATCTGCTTAGGACCAGCAACCAATAATATGGCAGAATATCACGCTGTCATTGGACTGTTGACCCAAGCCTCCTCCATAGGTATCTCTCGTATCATTGTGTACTTAGACTCCCAACTTGTGGTTTATCAACTCAACTATATCTACGCTATCCGTAGTCCTATCCTGCTACGTCTACACTTACAAGTTCACCGTCTAGAATGAATTTTCAATTACATTGAATATAGACACATTCCAAGAAACCTTAATAGTGTTTCGGATTCATTAGCTAATTATATCATGGATCGGAATTTTTCCCACATATAAGATTTAAGGAAAGCAAAACTGTACATTACATGTAAATTAAAACACATCACAGACATCATCATGTACAAATCATTGGCATTGTAAAAACTCGAAACTGTATATATATATATATATATATATATATATATATATATNTTGTATTACATCAAAAAGTATGTAGAAGAGAAAAATATTGGGTCTTTCCACCCATACAACGTCGCCTGACAAGGCATACAAAAATATGATCACCGAAGAGGCTCTAATCTCTCCGCACTACATTGTGTTGTGAGTAACACATCACTGCGTGCACTACGCGCCTCAATAGAGAATTGATACTCTCTGGTACTCCCACGGTGTGTCGCTGCAGATGTAAAGGCACTTATCCCCTCCGCAAAGGAGGAATGCCCATCGTAAGGCCTTGGAGGTTTCTCTCAACCTCCCGAAGACCCATCACTGGCACTGTCGGATCTGCTGCAACCGGGACACCCCCGCGATGTCCTGGTACCAGTATATCAGCCGGACGTACTGTTCCCTTGTCTGCATGTTGAAAACAATACATCTGTTAAAAGTCTTCTACATACCCAAATATATATATATATATACACATCAATGACTTAAAAAACAAAAACTAGACAAGGTATGGCTCAGTCTCTCACCTGACTCATCCCAGTCTTCCCCCGCGGGCAAAATCAAATCCATGCTCCCGCAAAAATCTACCTCAACATAAGGGAAGTCCTCTACCTAGAGATACTTCCATCTCAGCTAGGTAAAGAAATCGCCAGTGAAATGGAACTCTGACTCCGACACTAGCCTTGGAGACAAACTAGTCCACCTCTCCATCCTCGGTTCATCCACTGGTCGCACCACCAGTGCTATCTGAGGCTGCATCTAGGGAATACGCTCTAGGAAAAATGAGACCAAAAATGAGCCATAACCAAACTCCTTCTGTCCAGTCCTGCATCGTGAGATTTGTTCCTTCACATTTCGAAGGAACCCTACACTCCAGTTGAACAGTGTTGGTTCCAAACACTGAACATCGTAAGCCACCTGCGATCTTGATGCCAGATGAGCGCTAGTGCTGCCTATTATGCTTGTGATAGCAAACAGTATAGACCAGAGAGGAAATTCTCGAATATCCTTGATAGGGATTCTACCCCCTACCAGCCTTGCTCCTGGGATGTAGTGGCATGCCAAATACACATCCACTTGTTCAGGTAGCGTCCCCTACCCGGAGAACAATATGGGGACCCCTCTTTTCGAGAGGCCAGTCAAAAAGTACACGTCTTCTAACTCAATGGTTAAAAGTTGTGTGCCAATTCGAAACCCTTGCTCTGCCACATCCCAGAGGCCAATCATATGCTCGAGCAATAAAATCTCTCTTTTCATTTTTTGCAACTTGAAGAATTTGAGCAAACCACAAGCTTGCAAAGTGGCCCGTGTGTGAGGACTCCGCAAGGCGGCTAAGTCATCCATCTCATGTTCCCTCTCTTTCCACTCGATCATGGTCGCCGAAGTTATCTACAAAACAAAAAATCAAGAAATCCATTATTTCCACGTTTTAGCAATTTTGGCAATTTTTAAAAGCGATTTAAAACATGAAATGAGCTGCCCACATCATTTAAAAGTAACCATACACTCTTTTATAACTACCACGCCCTCCCTAGCCATTTAACATTCATCAAATGACAATGAAAACGTTTTAAAAATTCAAAACGACTTTGAGGGCTGCGTGGGCATATGGGAAGATTTTTTATGGGCTCTTTTACCAAAAACAACCTATCTAATTGACTACAGGGGTGTTGACATCTTGGCCATCCCTTTCTAAAATGCTTTTTGTAAAAGAATTACCCTTTTCCATTAATTTTTAAAAGAGGCCGATTTGGTTCTATTTAGGGCGACTTAGGGCTTTATGTTTTAATTAAATGATGCTATTAAAATGAATGTGAAACCATGTGTTTGAAAGAGAAAGAGATGGACGCCTACCTGGTCCGAATGGAAAGAAAAATGGTGAACCGTAGCTCCGGCAGCGAGCAAAACAAGATCCACTTCAAAATGAGATTCTCCACTACTCCAAAATATTTGTGCAAAATGAAATGGTAAATGAAATTTCAATCAATTGTTATTTATAAATTTTCATTTTTCATAAGGTATAGTCATTTTTTGGTTTCTCTAATGACATAATGGCTTTACTGAACCCTAGTTTGTAGTTTTGGCATCACAGGTTTCCCAGCAATTCTGATGGATTATCTACCTTGTCACACTTATGAGCATAGTCTTAGTTCATTCTTGAGCTCGATAATATGAGAACGTAACCAGGTAAACTTTTATCTCTTTTTCGGACCCGTACAGATACAAACACATAAAAAATGAACCCCCCTGGAGTCTCCTTTAAACCCTTTTCAGACTCTCTAAATATGAAAATATTGTCAAGTGACCTTGCTTCCTTTCACACTCGTTAGAAGGTCATAAAGGGCGTCTTTCGAGCGATATTTTAACTCTTTTTCGGTCTCGTTAGACTACTGTACAAAAAAGGAACTGAGAGAGTTCTCTTTTAAGTGTTTTTCCAAACTCTCTAATCCCAAAAAACCTTCGAGTTTTTTGTCTTTGGACTCGTTAAAGCACACATCGACAGACCCATATGGGACCGAACCCTTATTTCTTCCGGTTCATTAAACAAAGGAAGAGGAACTTACCGAAGGTGAGTTATATCAAGCATGTGTTATCCTCCTCGAGCTCAAAAAGAGGTACTCATCTATCTAGATGGGGGAAAAATTGAAAGGAGCAAGCCAAGAAGTCTCTTGAGAATGTCATCTAGCACTTCTTAGAGTCACCCTTGAACACGGCACTGTGTCATTTGCACATATCATAATCTGTTGAACCTCTGCACTGAGCCAATCCTTCGAGTTCCTTTCACTCCTTTGGGTCACCCGATGCAAGTCACAGTACCCACCACATAGTTTTGGTCCATGTCATGTTTTACTATTGTGCCTCAATGTTCAAGGGAAGTATTCGCCTCGAGAGTCAGCCATCCCAAATATCTTGCCTCAAAACCTGTGTCAGTCCATGTCCGTTCGATCTACCAATTAAATCCCTATGTTTGTTTCATGTCGTTGATGGGGAATACATCAAGGCCCTCCCTCGACAATTCCATTCCTGTCGACTCGAACACATTATCCAGGAATTAGGCTTAGAAACTAGTTAATACTTTGGGACCTGCATGCCTTAATGGCATGCCTCCTCACATTTGATAGTGGGTTTACATCATTGACCCCTGATCAAATGATTCCACGGATGTTCGACCTCAGCTCATCTATTCACATTCGTTGGAATGTACTAGGGTACCTTGGGAATCATTGACATTAATGGTGATCTCCCTCGCACTTGTTAACGGTTCACACCATTGACCGGTAATCAAGTGGTTTCTGCCATGTTCGACGTCAGGACATCTATTCACATGATCAAATTCATACCATATTGGGATTGGTAAGAAGACCCTGGGTTGAGTGATCACTTTGACATATGCTTTGCCCAGGCTGCGAAGGAATTTCTATTGGACAAAGAACACATACATTGTCACATAGATCCACCTTGTATTGGTCGTGGCTATGTCTTATCATTTCGTAGATCCACTATGTATTCTTCGTGGCTATGATCAGTTCGAGTCATCAGAGTATAGATCCACATTGTATCTTTGGTGGCTATACCTTTTTATCAATACCATTATGGATCCGCAGTGTATTTTATGGCGGCCATATCTTGCAAGTCCTGATCACCCAAGCATAGGTATGCCTACCTTGGGTTTTGAAATATGTCATGATATTTGTTGGATGTTTGTGTGCAGCTTCCATCAGGTTCTCTGAGTCTATACCCTTGCTTGAACATCTACAAAGTATTTCATTCATCAATTCGTATCTTCTAACTTCATACTTTGGGGGGCATTCTATTACACGTCAAAATTACTCAAATGGATAAGTGTCACGTATTCCTCTCAATTGTCGTAAGTGTCGCATCTTCCTTACAACTTTCGCAAGTGTCGCAAGTTGTTCACAAGTGTCAAAAACATCATCCAAGCATACTGCCATAATGACGACACTAAGGAGGCACTCAAAACATCTCATGTACTTGGTTTGGAGAAGGAAGACTGGTTAACTGAAGTCAAGGGACTCTTGACACCTGAAAAGAGATCTGAAACAATGATTTTGAGGGTGAGCACTCCCCTATATCAGCCTTAGGAGCACTGGCGCCCCCCTACAAGGCTTCAGGGAGCGTTATAATGCTCTCCTTCTCTTTAACAGGAGCACTACTCACTTTTGGAGCACTGGCACTTCCCTTAAGTTTCTCAGGGAGCGCTACAACGCTCTGATACCCCTTTTGCAGGAGTGTTGCCTAATCTGAGGTAGTAGTTGGCCCATTGAGGAGAATAAGGGCAGGATCTTTCAAGATTATAAGGTAGTTGCATTTGAATTCTTGGTTTCATCAGGAGATCACTGATCTAAGGAAGAAGTTCCCCAACTTGTTCTAAAGATAACTCAAGAGGTTAAGCTCCTCTTAACCTATATAAGCAAGCTCTATGATGGTGGAAGGGGGAGGAAGAAATGCTAGCATGAAATCTATGATCTTATAGGAAACACACAGTCAGCCAAAGGAGAGTGATTAGTGAAGCTGTTGTTATCCAGGTTGTGGATCTTTTAGGCAAGGGTTAGACGAAGAGGACCCGACGAAGTTGTTGCATTCGCATCTACAATTGTAAGTACTGTTGTCATCATTCTCATTAATATGACACGCTTGGCCTGTTTCTTTCTAGTTTGTGTCTAATGTTACATAAACTTATCATTGATAGATAGATCTATTTTCAAGCTAACATCAATAGAGTAAGAAGTGGTTGTATCTCGTTTGTCTACAGGACTTAGTGAGGAGCAAAGGATCGGAGCGCAACTCGGAGCGTGCAGGGACAAACGTCGATAAAGAGGTACTTCTGTTCTCCTTCCCTCTCATGTGTTAGTTTAGATAGATTTGAAAGGAAGTCAGTGTCCACGTTAAGCATTTTCTGTCTTAGAGTTAGGGTCAAGCTCTTAGAGGCGATCTACCTGTCCGCAGGGAGATTTTCCTACAACACTTGTGAGCAACTCAGTGGTGACATATCCACTCACCTTGTTCTGCAGCTTGGTCTTGAGGATGAAAGACTCCTCCACGCCATTCTATTCTCAGCCCATCTCCATCTAGCGCTTCAGAAGGTAGCAAGTCGTATTGTTCTTGTGTTTCCAGCAAGGGCGCACCATCATCTGGAGGGAGGTTCGATCCATCTTATCCTGAGGGCCTGGGGCCATTCCGACAGTTGGGTTTTGTTTGCAGGGGCAGGACCATCAGTTTGAGTGATTTTCTGGAGGGTTATCATCATTTTACATTTGTCTACAAATTGGGATGTCTTGGAGCCATAGGGGACGTCATGTAATTTAGTAAAACTCAGATCTAGGGAGATCTTCTTGAGATCTAAGTCCGAAAATTCTCCCACGGGATTCTCATAGCCTGATCTATATTCTTGGAGAGTTTCAGAGAATTTGGAGGCCTCCTTCATCAGGACCGAACCAGCTAGGGTTTCATTCATCTAGTGGGGCACCCCGTTCAGTGGGAATTTCAGATCTACAGAGTTTGAGAGTGGATTTGGGAATTTGGACATCTGGGTTGTCCTTACAGTTGCCCGATCTATCATTTGGCATATTTCTGGGGATGATTGGAAACTTTTGGTAGCAGGGAAGAATTATTGAGGGCTTCAATATTCTAGCAGGACGTGGCACTTTCCAGCTTGGAGGTTGAGCATTAGTATGGCTCAGATCTACTTGATTCAGTCTTCATTGTATATCCAGCCTTTGGAGGCTTATTTTGTATTGTCGGGAGCATTTTGTAGCAGCTCATATCTATTTCTTGTACGACCATCTGAGTTTTATGCCAGATCGGCCATCTATTGTATTGATCTTACATTGCTCATAATAAAAAGGTCAGATCTTTGCTTGTGCTTCTACATCTCGAATATATTGTGATCTCCATGTGTTGATGAATCTTGTATGCACTTAATAACTCAATACATTAGTAGTAGTTAGTGATTCCAAGAAAGAATTTGGCTTGGGATCATTACAAGAGACAACATGTGCAGGGTTCAAAAGAAGAAAACAAAGGCTGAAATCCCTTCAAAGGGAACCAGTGGATGGGATCTGATCGTGAGGAGCCAGAATCCATGCAATTTTCCGATCAGACATAAGATGCATAATTGTTAAAACACGGTGACCTTCAGGCTTCGTCACTTCGACAGATCTAAGTTAATTATTTTAAGAGAGCATTGAATCTTGAAGTCGTGAAGTGAAAATACACTATAGATCAGTGAGTGAATTTTGGTCGTTGGATCCTCAAGGGTTCAACTATTCAGAGAGTTATGTTCATAATTGTAAAGAGTGAAGAAGACCTCGAAGCTCTAAATTTCCAGAGTGAAGGACTATCGTAGATATGGAGATCGATCACGAGTTGTTAGATCTATGAGCCTTCACATTTCAATGGTTTTGTAATTCGACACTTCGGTAGAATTAGAGTCATGAAGTTAAGGGTTCGAGAACTCCCAGAGTCCTGAAGTCCAGACTAAATCCCAACCGTCAAAGTTGGAAGGGGTAAAAGTCGCTCATCTCTAAGTTGTTCGGGATTCGACACTTTGAATAATTTAATAGGTATTTTCTAAGGAGTACGAAGGCCCCAAAGTCCCAAAATCCTCGTGTAAAGGATAACCATAGATAAAGAGATCAATCAAGGACCATTAGGTCCTCAAGCCTTATTCCTTCAGAGCTTCGACAATTCGACACTCCTTAGGAAATGAGTTATTTTTTGCAAAAGGTGATGAACTCATGGAGTTCTTAACTCCAGACTAGACGATAACCATTGACCTAAGGGGAGTGTAATTCATTATATCTTCAATCCCTTTGGCAGTTCAACAATCTGGGTGAAACAAACTCAAGTTGTGAAAGTGGGAAAAACCCGAAGGTCGGAGTTCTGTAGTGGATTTCCATTGTAGATTGTCTCGTTAAGAGAATATCCACCAACCGTTAGAATAGGTTGTTAAAAGTTAATGAAGTAAGGTGGTAGGGTAGGTTTAATCTACATCTGTCGGTCAACTCTACTCAATACCGAATTCGTTCGGTTAACACTCTGGATGAACTGGAGTGTTGAAGTTGAAAAACCTTCGGAGCACTGGAGTCCCGAAGCTCCGAATAATTCCTTTATGGCCAACATTGGGTTCTATCCCATGGTCACATGCATAATTGGTCAAGGTAAAGGACGCTACCACCTAAGTTTTAAATAAGTAAAAAATTTCTGAAAAACCTTCACATAGACATCCCAAGCTCCCGATAATTTGGATTAATAAAACAACACACAAAGACTCCATGTTTTTAATAAATTGGATTTTATCAGCGAAATCGACAGAAGGTTCACATGTAAATTTATATTT
The DNA here is from genome assembly GCA_032191745.1 of Picea mariana. Lineage (NCBI taxonomy): Eukaryota > Viridiplantae > Streptophyta > Pinopsida > Pinales > Pinaceae > Picea > Picea mariana. The sequence continues at coordinate 53,333 of JASDQU010104205.1, read as the reverse complement.
GAACAAAATCATCAGAGGTCCATATTACAATGAAATTGAAAGACAAATTTTCCACAGAGATTCCACGAAACAAAATTAACATTGAGAGTATAAACCAACAGAGATTCCACATAATGGATTAATTTAGGATTCGACTAATTTTCAATAGAGAACTCGCTAATATGAAATTGGACTTAATTCCACAATTTTTCCTTAAATAAATTCAACTATACTCTAATCATGCAAATTTACAATGGGTAACCTACAAATTAAAACATAGATCATGCATCAATATAAAATAAGATGTACTATGAAGATCAAGTCACTCAAACTTATATTGTGAGAACAACCGAAATTTTAGTGAATTTAAAAGAATACAAACACTGTAACTATTATCCATTGACAAAAATTTGTAGCATTTGGAATTCATACCCTCCAATGATTCTATAGTGACTCAATCAATATATTATATGATTACGCTCGTAACATAAATGAATTCAGAATGTTGGGTAATGATTCTAGCCTTCAATTCTTGTTCTCCTTCCTTTTCTTTTCTTTTTAATCACAAAGACTTCATTGGTACTTCCCAGCCAATGCTAGGGGTACTTTTCTTCCCCTTAACCCCCCGAGACACAAAGGGGCCAAGCACAAAAAATAGAACACAATAGCTTCCAAGCTTGCCTTGCAAGGAAGAGCTCCCACTCTTTTCACAATCCTAAATCTCAACTCTCACAAGTAAAACACAATAAAAAATTCGGTAGCATAACAGTGTTCCCCAAAAGTTTGATCCCCTTGCCTTCTAGGTCATTAGTTTTATAGAAATATTCCTCACGAACATCTGTCCCTCATGCATAATTCATTAATTTTTAATAATCCAGTTAAAGGATTATTCACCTACTACATGTGTCACATTCTCCCTGTTCGATCACATTGTCATTGATGCCAATGGTTTGATTGATTTATGTCACTGATTGATGTCAAGTGATTGATTGATGTCAAAGGATTTATTGACTGATGATTTATGTAATATAATATGTATTGTCCTTGATGAGAATGAATAGATGAAGATGGATCAATAAGTTTTCATTGATACATGATGAAGATGGATCGATGTGGTTCCATTCGTATATGATGCATTGTTGGAAAAATGTATAGATGACTCATTATTGTCTTATCATGATTGATAAGGTGCACAAATGGATGAACTCCAAAGTGGTCCCCTTATGGTGAAAGCCCTCACTGGAAGATGCTTTGTGGATTGAGTTATCCTAGAAGAATGGTTAGAGGACCCATGCTCTCACTATTGTCTTATCATGATTGATAAGGTGCACAAACGGATGAACTCCAAAGTGGTCCCCTTATGGTGAAATCCCTCACAGGAAGACACTTTATGGATTGAGTTATCCTAGAAGAATGGTTGGAGGACCCATTCTTGTATGAGGAATAACGAGATGAAGATCAAGGAAATTGTTGGTGAAACTATCATAGATGGATAGTGCTTGTCATGTCATTTCTTGTGGTATGTGGAATGTACATAACTCCTCATGGTTTGAGAGTTATAGCCTTACGAAGATGAAGGACCCCCACATGAAGGATTGAAGCCCCCAAAGTCAAAGAAGTCAAAGTGACCTAAAAGA
>JASDQU010104205.1:27652-49875 GCA_032191745.1 Picea mariana | reverse complement strand
TGATAAACCCCAAGGATTGTAGTCCATAATAAAAAGAAAATTGTACATACATCTTGTGTTCTTTGTGTTCATTGTGGTGATGACTTGTTGATGATATATTGCTGATATATGTTGCTGATATGTGCTCACATCTAACTGGTTATAATGACAACAATGGGTAATGAATAAATGTTGAATTCTAATTGATGAGTTTTTGTGCAAGAGGGAAGTTTTGGGAAAAAGAGCCCCACACTCATTCACCCCCCCTCTAAGTGTGGTAGGTGTGTCCAACACTCCCCAGGTTGCACAAGTAATTTCTCTTATATTTATTTATTTTTAAAAACACTTTTCCTCACATTTACCCATGTGTTCCTACATTTCCTAGTTGTCTCTTAGTTCCCCAATCCCTAAATTAATGGGTGTCTCCTAAATGGATTTTAGTTAGAGTTGGATTAGGAGTCTTCTTCTAGTTAGGCTAGGCTTGGCTGACTCAAAATTCTATTATATGCACAACCCATTCTTTCAAGTTGTTATTTATTTCTAAATAAAGATTCCTTTTTAATAATTTCATGCACACATGTGCATTTTATCAATTCTTTAGGTTTTTACTTACTATTTCTCAACATTTGATTTCCTTCAAATCTTTAACTCATGTCGCTATTCAATTAGTCTTTTATTAAATTTTAGACTTCAACTTAGACTTTTGTTAGGATTTAATAATTAATAATCTATTTTTTAATTAAATGTTTTAATCCAACAAGGTCTAATCATTCCAATGTTTTCTAGGCAACCTATGTTTATTGACTCAGGTTTCAATTCTGGGACGTGCCCTTCCAGACACGTCTTCATGCTCTAGGGGTGCCACTTGCATTGATTTGTTTTGGAAGTTTTTCTAACCCCTTGGAGTCAAAACTCCATTCGTTTGACCTTGTGAGAGACTAAGGGCTTCTAAGGAATAAGGAATTTTCCTTATTATGCACCCCTTAGAAATATGCGTGAGAAACTATCTCAGTATTCCCTCACGACATCGTGTACCACCCAAACTAGGTAATCGTTAACCTATAGTTTTGGTCACAGCGGGAGTGCTAGTAGGCTATGATAGGGATGCTTCCACACCTCTCCCTCATTATCTGGTTTATGTTCAAGGCCCCTTTACTCCTTATGTGAGTCGTATTAGCAAGCATCATCAAGCCTGCATCCACTGACAAAGCAGTGTCAAAATCCATATACATAAATCATACTAAAATACATCATACATCATATGTGCATCATAATGAAATACTCAAATAATACAATCTACTCCCTGAATCAATATGGAGTCCAAGGAATCCCTTTGATTCCATTGACATCCATAACCTGTTATGTGTCCTGCACACTCAGGACGATTTGTCAAAAGCACCTGTCAACATATATATACATCAATATAATCAATCAACTATAACACCTCAACATCATCATATATAACCCATAATATGAATGAAATCACAATGTTCCATATCTGGATCACTTGCAAGCAAGTGTCCTCAAAGATTAAGTCAATAATAGTATGCTCAGTAGAGAGGGATGTTACAACTTACTAGATCCCATGCATATATTAAAAAAAATTCATCTTCTTTATGGAGGCACATATCATGGAATAAAAGAGACAGATTGGTTGTTAGGAGAGATCTTATTGTTTCAAATACTAAAAAGAGACATTCTCCAAGAAATAAAACTAGAGGAGAGGTTGGTACCTCTTGGTATTTTAAAGAAGGTGATGTCCCATGGATTTTGAAGAAAGATGATATTTCTATGGTGAAGGATGTTATAGTGGGTGTGAAGGCACATTCTTTATATGGGTTGAATCTACGACATTGCTTCATTGTAGACGGGAATTTTTTGGGTTTGAAATCACATGACCATGTGAACATTCTAAGCATATTTATGTTGAATACATGATTCTTCTTATATACTAACATTTGTAAAAATATTCTATGCACTCATAGCTTTATGGAAATTAATGATGTGTGTGTCTATTTTGTAGTGTCATTATCATTTTCTCATGTGTGGTTGTGTGAACCATGACTTCCCCCAGGACCTACAATGTTCCATATAGAAATTATCTTCATTTGTACATTGGATCACATCAAGGGAGATTCATATGGCTAGAATTCCACGGTGGCATAGAGAGATAGTTGAGATTGTATGTATATTTAAGAAGGAACTACCCATGAGTTTTATGGACTTGCAAGTCCATCTTCTTATTCACCTCCCTGATGAGGTTGAATTAGTTGGGGTGATCTCATGTCATCGAATGTTCTTCTTAGAGAGGCACATGAAAAATTGAATGGGTTTGTTCAATAAAGGGAAAAACCGTAGGGATCTATGGTGGAGGGGTACATAGTATACGAATCATTATATTATGTCAGTGAGTACATCAAGCAAATTGATGACACAGAAGGTCCATTCGTTTGGGACGACCATGGAGATAAGGGAAAAAGGGAAGGAGAGCTACTCCAAACAAACAGAAAAAGGCACTTGATAAAGAGTAAGTTAGTTATATTTTGTCAATTTAGTATAGAGAAATTGTTTACATTGAAGTTGACAATATATATTTCATCCCATGCTATTTTCTTTGAATTCTTTTATACATCAGCAGATTTATAAATTTTGATGCCATCAATAAATTCGTTCTTTAAATTGATAATATATATTTGATATCATGCTATTTGTTTTGAATTTTTGTATACATCAATGAATTTTGAAATGGATGCCATCACTAAATTCTTTGTTTACAACATGGAGTAGGAAATAATTCAAAAGATTAATGGTAGAAGCATGCCTTATCTTGATCATTGAAAACAAAATATGCCAAAAATATGTCCCAACGGTTGGGTGGCTGACCAGATATAAGAGAAATATGAGGTGTCTGGTCATAACCCACGTGGAGAAGATCTGGATGCACTAAACATAAAGATTAGGTGCAGTAAATTTGCAATAATCTCTCTGAGTACCCTGTTCTATTTATAATATTTCACATTTGAATTGTAAACGGATTATGTTTTATTAATGCTTTGGTTATTAGACATATGGCACTATCCTTTGTTTGCATTTTTACAGGTGCATTTCATCCCATCTATGTGGGAATATCATTTTCACACTGAGTATGGTGATGAAGGTCACATCACACAAGATTGTGGACTGGAGGTCAAGTTTGACCAATCTAGTCATGCTAGCCACCATGATGGAAACCTGATAGAGGGGAAGTTAGGTTACATTATAAAGATACAAGAGATCATGCAAGTGGACTTCTCATCGTTTCAATGTGTTATTTTTTGTTGCAAGTGGTGGGATACGTTCGATAAAAGAAATTTAAAGGAATATCATGGTAGTGGGATAATATGTATTAACTCTAAAAAAATGTGGGTTGAAAGTAAGGAGCCTTATGTTTTTCCAAAACATTGCAACCAATTGTTTTTAACCTAGATGTGTTGGATGGGGATTGGTGGTTCATACTGAGACATTATCTGAGATCTAAACATCTTTTTAGAAAAAAAATGTTACAATGCCAAGTGAGGAATATAATCAGGGTGATGAGAACGGAGATTGATTTGTAAATGATTTGTTTGGACATTGTTTTTGTGGATGTGTCATTTTACTATGGGTATATATAATGGACAGTTATGTTTTTTTTCCCTTCATCTTATAAATATGTTGGATATGAAAAGTTGACAACCATTTACAACCACCATATTGAAAATACATAAAATAGACGTACAAGCATAACATGTGGTTTTGATTTATTTTCATTGTCATATTTATTGTTTATTATAGCAAATTTATGTTGTATTATATTAAAATATGCTTATTTTAACATTTGAATTACTAAGCATTAATTGAGATATAACAAAGTTGGTGGTGTACAATAGTAATGATTTATTTTAAATTATATTTTATTAAAAAAAAATGAATATAATGAAAAATGTTCAAACCTTAAAATTTTTGTTGTTTGAGAAAATCAAAATTCAAATAAATATATACTTACTTTGATGGAACTTCTAAGGACAATTCCAACAAAATAACTTTGTGCAACATCTATAGTACTTGTGGTGTTGGCATTACCAACTTTAATGGCCTTCACATATTCCACTTCATCCTTTAGTTTTATAATCATATAAACTTATATTAATCATTATTTTTGCATTCTCCTTGAAATAAGTGTCAATATAGAAAGGACATAGAAATTCTAAAAGAGTCTTTTTCTAGAGCCTAGTTAGAATTAAGGAAAATTTTAATGATCCATATTGATATAAAAGTATAGAAGCCTTTGCCAATTTTACTAATTCTTAAAATACTAATTATAAACTATTGGGTGGTATTAATTTTTAATAAAAGATTCATAAAGTCTATATTAGAGTAAAAAATTGTGAAACCATTTCATCCAAAATGTATAGATCAAAATGTGTTATTATTCTCTATATTTATTATTTTAAATTTAATTGAATACATTTCATATATTATAATAGTTGTGTTAGCACATATTTTTGTAAAGGGGGGTGTTTTCCCTAAGGATTTGTCCCTTGGGTGACAAACTACGAAAGAAGGGGGCTTAAAAACCCACAAATGTGTGTCATCCAAAGTCAGGTTGCGTTGTGCTAAGGCACGCACATATCGGGATAGTGGAGAATGCCACTTTAGGAATTTTGAAGTGAGGAAGGCGCACAATGCCCCAACTCCCCAAGAAGTGAAGTCCCGAAACATTCGGGGATAGAGCCCTAGATCATAGCAGAGGTCATATCGGAGGGGATCTAGTGCTCACTAGGCTCCAATTCAGAGTTTTGGGAATCAGGAGAGTCGGGGATTATGTTGTCAAGTGATATGAGGATTCCTGAAGGATGAAATACTGAAGTGCCTATGGAGATAAGCGTTGGGTCATGACCCGAGATCACATGCATGTAAAGGTGCAGAGTTCACTTAACCTATGCCAAGGGCCAAAATGCCGGTGTTGGCTGCAGAAAGAGGCTACCACGTTTTCTAGGTGCCAAGTCAACTCAACCTCATTCTGATCCTAATGAAGCAATTACTAAAAGTGGGGGGAGGTGGTTGAAACATCATCTTTCCCCCATGAATGGGAGGTCAGAAAGGTCTAACCATGTAGGCAATTTGTCAGCCCAGATAGTCTGAGCTTGTGTCTGACAGGGGAAGGCATGTGCATAAGAGACTATATGCAGAGTCTAACTGAGAAGACGCAATGCCATGGAAGCTCGAGCACACCTCTGCTTTTGTTTACAAAATTTTTGAGTATATGTATGGAGTTTGGTTATTTTGTAGAGGTATTTGGTTGATAAGAGCTCTCAATTTTGTAATGCTTGTAATACCAGAGTTGTTTCTAGTTATGTAATTGATTTAATAGAAGTTAGCTTCCCATCTTCTTTCATTTTGTCTGTAGAACTGTTTAAAACACTCAGGAATGGATGATCTAGTCGAGGATCATTATATGGTTATAATGTAGGTTTGATTATAGTTTCATCGTGATCGGTTTTACTCATTTATCTGTGTTGTATTTTCCCCTCTTACAATGGATGGCTCAGGCATGGAAGATCTGGTCGAGCTGCTACAGTTGCAAGATGGTGGAGGTTTGATCATTCTATTGTTGCAGCTGTGTTGTTGGACATATTTTGGTGTCTGAGCTTGAGTTTTTCTTCTCAAAGTTGTTGGAAGGCCTGATTCCCATAGCAGTCTCATTCACCTCTCTCACCAAGTCTTCCCTTTTCTCTCGCTTTAACTCAATTTACTGACTGAATTTAATGTGGCCCTCACTTCCCTATGCATTTCCTGTCCAATTCTGTGTTGAAAATCATTCATGTTTTGAGTTTTTTCCATTGATCTCCATCCATATAAAACCAAAATCCATCCTAAAACTTTGATGGGTACTGGTCTTACCCTCTCTACAATCGAAGGGTGACTTCCAGTGCTAACATTTCTGGAATCATTGTCAGGGAACGGATTGAAGAACTTTCCCTGGGTAGAACGACAATGAGCTTTTGATTCTGAAGGTGCATCAAACATCGAAACCATTGAAGATTGCATCTTACACCTAGTGACTGCACTGTTTTAGTGTGGTTGCCTCTGGCTATAGCTATATCCCTTGGGAGAACATAACGATCAAATCTCCTCTTTGATGATGAACAAAGACCATACACCCTCATTCGACACATATTTCACCTGGTGAATCCATGGTTAAATGATCGATTGGTGACTCCACTATTTTGAAATGGAAAAAATCCTGGCTCGAAGATTTTCTTCTTTTAATTTTTCTGTTGTTCCTGATTTTCCTAATGTTGTCCCTACTGTGGATGAATGGGGTGATTATTTTCCCATATTTAGAGAGCGTAAAGAGGACAATCATGCTCAACATCTTTGTAATTTTCATGAACTCATGCATCAATGGGAGATACATCATGAGGATGTATTATTAAAAATGTTGATGATCTCATTAGCAGGAGATGCTCATGATTGGTATCATTCCTTACTCCCTGTGAGCATTTCCTCCCTCAGATAATTTCATGTAGTTTTCAATAGGCACTGTCAAAATTTTTATTCCTCTGAGTTTATTTGTCATAATTTTTGTGAGGAATATGAAGACCATGATAAACATATGGTAGTGTCTAATGAGGACCATGAGGAGGAAGAAAATTCATTGGGTAGGATGATGGAGCTAGTAAAATCACTCTATGTTGAGATAGAAAGGTTCAAATTTGAGGAAAGCATAGAGGTTCCAATCCTTGAAGAAGATATTCTTGGCAGCTCTACTGAGGACGATGATGAAGATTTCATAGCTCTAGAGGCCTTGCATTATTATCCTGATGTGTCTGTTGTTTCAAGCTTTGATGATTATTCGGATGAGGAGCAGCAGAGACCTGCATCACAATCTGTTGACCTAGGAAGAAGCCAGCCTGTATATGAAAGCTATGAATCAGATTCTAAGATGGATATGCAGGATTTCCAAGAACATACTACAGAGTCCCATCCTCTGTTTGTTGAAGAAAAATATTATGAGGAAATCATCCATCCTGGGCCTGCAGAAGACGCTGACCAACAGATCATAGAGAAAATCTTTCCCACGGGTCTTGTTTATGATGATTATGAATATGACCCCTGGAAGAGCCATGAAGAAGAAAAGGAGTAGCAGAATGAGCAGTTTATCTCCTATCCAAAGTCTATAAGTGAGCAACCATCATCTGAGGTTAGTCAACCTACATTATTTTCTCATCCGCCTGTGCCTACCAGAGATATTCAGCCATGTGTGAGCAACTGTGTGAGCAGCTGCATGACAGAGCAGATTTCATGTTATAAATTTTTTGGAGTTTGTCGCTTGGCCTATGATACTGTGAAGGAATACATGGAGTTGTATTTCCTTCATGTTTTGAAGCCGCTCATATTTATCCTAACCTCAACATTAGGAGGAAAGCTGAAGGATGTAACTGCTCTGCTATCATGGTTGCATCATCTGTTACTAATCACGGAAAGAGTGAAGAAACTTCCTATTAGGAAGTTACTTGAATGGCTATGGTGGAAGTTTTCTTTCACCTAACACTATGTAAAAAATCAATTAGTATAGGAATCTACATAAATAATCTCCTTTGGAGCCCATGTATTTTCTTTCGTTTAGAATAGTGTGTTTGTTAGCCTGTAGTCCTCATCATAATGTTTTTGATATCGACTCCATAGCCTAATGAAGAAGGTGAATGGGACTACTGAATATCTTAGAGCCTCACAGGGAGGACTCTATCCCCCATGGAGCCTATTGTTAGCACATATTTTTGTAAAGGGGGGTGTTTTCCCTAAGGATTTGTCCCTTGGGTGACAAAATGCAAAAGAAGGGGGCTTAAAAACCCACAAATGTTTGTCATCCAAATTTTGGGCACGTTGTGCTAAGGCACACACATATCGGGACATCAAAGAATGCCACTTCAGGAATTTTGAAGTGGAAAAGGCATGCAACGCCCCGACTCATCGAGAAGAAAAGTCCCGAAACATTCGGGGATAGAGCCCCAGGTCACAACGGAAGCCATATCAAAGGGGAGATAGCACTCTCTAGGCTCTAGTTTGAGAGTTCAGGAATCAGGAGAGTCGGGGATTTGTTGTCAACTAATATGAGGATTCTCTAAGGACGAAATCTTGAAGCTCCTGTGGACATAAGTGTTGGGTCATGACCTGAGGTCGCATGTAGGTAAAGGTGTGGAGTTCACCTAAGCTATGCCAAGGGTCAAACATCGGTGTTGGCTGCAGAAAGAGGATGCCACATTTTCCATGTGCCAAGTTGACTCGGCCTCGTTCTTATCCTAATGAAGCAGTTAATGAAAGTGGGGGGAGGTGGTTGAAACATCGTCTTTCCTCCATGAACGGGAGGTCAGAAAGGTCTGACCGTGTAGGAAATTTGTCATCCCAGATAGTTTGAGCTTGCGTCTGACAGGGGAAGGCGTGTGCAAAAGAGACTGTATGCACAATCTGATTGAGAAGACGTAGCACGATGGAAGCTCGATCACACCTCTGTTGTTTACAAATTTTTTGAGTATATGTATGGAGTTCAGTTATTTTGTAGAGGTCTTTGGTTGAGCAGAGATCCCAATTTTGTAATGCTTGTAATACCAGAGTTGTTCTCTGGTTTTGTAATTGATTTGAGACTTTCATGTTAATAGAATTCAACTTCATGTCTCCTTTAATTTTTTCTACAAAAATGTTTAAAACACTCAGGCATGGATGATCCAATCGAGGATCATTATATGGTTATAATGGAGGCTTGATTATAGTTGCATCATGATCAGTTTTACTCATTTCCATGTGTTTTGTTTTCCCCTCTTACACTAGATGGCTTGGGCATGGAATATTCAATCGAGTTGTTGCAGTTGCAGGATGATGGAGGTTTGATCATTATGTTGTTGCATCTGTGTTGTTGGACATATTTCAGTGTCTGAGCTTGAGCTCAAGAATGCTCTTGAGCTTGAGTTTTTCTTCTCAGAGCTGTTGGAAGGCCTGACGCCCATAACATTCTTGTTCACCTCTCTCGCCAAGAATTCTCTCTGCTCTCTCTTTAACTCAATTTACTGACTGAAGTTAATGTGGCCCTCGCTTCCCTGTGCATTTCCTGTCCAGTTCTATGTTGAACATCATTCATGTTTTGAGTTTTGGCCATTGACCCCCATCCATATAAAACCAACATCCACCATACAAATCTAATGGGTACTAGGCTTACCCTCTCTACAATCGGAGGGTGACTTCTAGTGCTATCAAGTTGGATAATATAAATTAATAAAATCTTTGGAAAAATTAAATATTAATAAAATATAATAATTTTGATTTTAGTAAACAAGTATATTATAACTTCGTCTTGTAATCTTTGAATAATAATAATAATAAACATTATTATTACATCATCATTATTAGTGAATAATTATGTTATAATGTTATTATTATAATATATTAAAAAGACATAAATATTCAAATCACAATCATTTCACTCGTCATATTTAAGTAATTTTGTTTCTAAACATGTTTAATGGACATATTGCATCATGTTGGACAACAAACAATTCACCTCAATATTTTAATTTCCTCATGTTAATTATTCCATTGTCTTTCCTGGTGTTACCTTTAAACTTCTGTGATGTAATATTTGGTATTATTAATTTGATTGTCTTCTTTTATGTTCCAATAGTTATGCTAGACCTCATAATATCTGACCCAACCTCTTTTGAGCCCATAGTAGTTATTTCTCGTGCTAGAAGAAATGTCATGAGCCTATTCTTGCTCAACATGAGAACTTTATGCTTATATTCTAAATTTCTAATCATGGCTTCGGAATCCATGAAAGTACATCCTGCATCAATCAAGAGAATTGGGTAATGAGCATTCCATTTGATTTTAAAATTATACGTAATACAAAAATTTTGAATTTGCTCAATTTTATTCCAAATCGTGTTATAGATGCTACAAAGATGAAGAAGCTAGAAGCACGTATAAAATGATATAAAAAATATTGCAAATCAATGAAAAGTGTTTCACCCCAACATAAAAAAAAATGCCCAAAGTATAATTATTATATAATTCTCCATAAGAATTGATGATAAAAGTTCCATAATCTAGAAACTAAAAGAAGAAAGGAAATACATGTCACATATATGACAAAAAATGGACCCCAAATCACACACGAGGAAAAAAAGAATTACATCAATGAAAGATTAAGATTAAGAAGAAAGTAGAGGTCTCCATCACTAACTAGCTAAAGAAGACAAGGGAAGAATTACTTGTGATATCAAATGAGTCTAAAGATAGAATTTGGTCACAAAATATCACTAGAAACCATAACATGCATTTCACAAAGTTGAAACTTGAAAACCAAAGTATAAGAGAAAAAAAAAATTATACCTAGAATATTCTTAATAGCTATAATAGTAATATCATAGCCTAAAGCCTTGAAATTAAAAGGACTGATAAAAATTAGTATTGGTACCATACTTGTAGACTTTACACTACACGGTTTTATTGACATTAATGTTGCAAAAAAACTAAATCTCTTTTTGTATTCTACTAAATATATTAACATTATAATAAATAACAACAATAAAATTATATGGATATGGATAGGAAGATATCATAAAATAGTCTTATAAATACAAACATTCAAATTACATAAAAGATGTTATGTACTACTCAATGATGAACATTGTTTTAAGTGTTAAATGGTTAATTTAGTTCAGTACATATGCTACCAATCTTATGAATAGATGAAATTTAAATGGAAAGAGGAAACATATAAATTGCATAAGCTTACAACTCCATCTTTTTTTTTCCTCAGAAAATTACACTTTATATTATTTAAAATATAAACTGTTCACATACGAAGATATCATATCAATGATATCGACTTCCAAAATGCCCAAAATAACCATACAGTTACATCTCGACCATAAAAAAACTTACATGACTTCAGGAATATTCCAAAAAAAAAAACACCTCCATAGATACCTAAACCCAACACCACAAGGGATAGAACAAACCCAAATATAGGCAGAACAAACCTTCCTTCACCTGGGAGCAAACATATCTCCATACTAACATCTCATAACACCAAAAATGAAAACACTAGAGACAACCCCACTAGTAGAGGTCTAAAAATTGAAGAGGTTCATCATGGCCCTCTTCCCACATATAATATATAATCTTTCTTGGTTCTTGTTAGAGTCCTCGTTTTGAAGTGTTGTCCGCAATTGTATTTCCTTCCCTAAAAACATGATCATATGTAAAAAAAAAAAAAATCTTTGATATCTCCTTGATGTGGTCCTTCCAACATTCCAGTGCAACCACTTGTAGATGTCCCTTTCCTTTCATCCAATCAATGGTAATTTTTGAGTCTCACTAGATGTGTATCTCCATAATTGATAGGCGAGAAGCCAAAGTGGGTAGAGACCATGCACCCAAGAGCTCATCCTTGGTATTAGAACCAATACCACAATTAAAATACCATTTGTAACATCTATGATCACTAGTTCTAATAAAACCACCAGCTCCACAATTATTGCCTGAGGATTCAATAGCTCCATCGAACCATCCCCCCACTCCACACTCGGCATATGTATTAGGAATGTTCCTACAAACAACAACTTTCAAGTTTCTTTTATAGTTCCCCAAAGTGAAAATAGATATGTATGCCACCTTTTGAAAATTGGGGATGCATTCTTCAAATATCACAAGATTCCTCTACTTCCATATAAACCAACAGATGATCCTAGGCAGGCAAGGGTAGGATAAAAATTGTGCTTTCCAAGCCTTAAAACACTCCAAAATTGTATTGCCAACCCACCCGCTAGGATGGCTTAAAAATGTTGTCACCTTTTCCTAGACTTTCATGGAAAAAGTGCACTCCACAAACAAATGGTAGATAGTCTCCTTGTTGATTTTACATAAATGGCAGTAACTCAGACCATGAAAACCTCTTCTCTAGAGAAATTCCCAGGTGAGGATATTGTTCTCTAACATTAACCAGATGAATAGTTGAATTTTTAAAGAGCATGCCCAGGACCACAACGCTTTCCTCCAGCCACCAATCACAAATACCCATTTCTTTTTTTCCATGGACTCATATGCATTCTTAACAGTTAAAAGTCCTGATTCATCGCCCCCCATCTAGATAAGTTGATCTGGCTTCTTTGATAGTTCAAGACCATTGTTTATAAGCGCACAGCGGAAGGATTTCCATTCCAAGGCAAGATCCCCTACTAGCCCCAGATCATCGCTAGAGTATTGATTTGTTCCAACCATCCCCACTCAAGCCTCACAACGTGCCTGGTATAAAAAATATGGTCCTTTCCTGTTGAGTGCTAAGATCAATTCTCTCATTAGAATTTCCCCTTGCCCCATCCCCAGAATATGGTCTTTTCCCAATAGGATGTTGTTACCAGATCTCAGTCGCCAAGCTAACCAATGTAAGACAATGTATAAAGACTTTAAGAGATGCTTCCAAGTCTGTGACCCTTTAGTATCAACAACTATAACCGTGCACAGCCATCTATCTATAGAAACATAAGGATAGTATTTATCTTTCAATATATGATGCCATAATCCTTCTTGCATCAGAGCTCTCCAAAGAGTATTGGCTACCATCGCCCTACTAAAACTGCCCATATCCCTCAAACCCCAGCCCCCATACCTTTTTGGACGTGCTAAAAGTTTCCATGCACAGAGATGAATCTTCTTTTTCTTATTGCACCCCGACCAAAGGAATTCATAAATAAGTTTCCTAATCTTATGAATAATTGAAGAGAGCATATTTGCAAGTGCCAGCCAATAGACTGGTTGGATTTCTAATACCTCCTTGATGAGTACACAACGCCCCCCTATGGATATTTGTTTATTGCAACAATGGTTGATCCAAGATTCATACTTATCAATCAACCAGTGCCAATCCTCAGTTGTGTATCTATTGATCTTCAGAAAATATCCAATATACCTGAAACCACTAGAAATATCAACAAAGTTATAATGAAAATTAGCCTTTAAAATCTCCAAATCCTGTTGTCGCACACCATGCTAAATAAAGGATGTTTTCTTATCATTTATCTTGAGACCAGAATCCCTATAGAAAAATCCCAAGACTCTTTTTATTTCTTTCCATTCAACTATAGAATCTTTAGTCGTAATGAGGATGTCATCTACAAACAGTATATGGAGTATCTTAAGAAGCCTAGATACCTTTATGCTAGTGAGTAATCCTTCCTCTTTGCTTCTTTTTAAAGCCAAACTTAAACCTTCCATAATTAGAATAAATAGAAAAGGTGACAATGGACAGCCCTGGCATAATCCTCTCTCACAATTGAAAAATCTTGTAGGTTCACCATTGATCAAGATAGCATAAGTTGCTTATGTGATACATCCCAAAATCCACTTGGTCGTAGGAAGGCCGAAACCACATTGAAGTAAGACCAGTCTTGGATAATCCCAGTTGACACAATCATAGTCTTTTTTCAAATCTATCTTTAGGATCAATGCTTGTAACTTTTTCTCTTTGATACTGTACAAAAATTCCTACGTCATCCCGATAGCGTCGATAATTTATCTTCCTTTTAAGAAGTCAAATTGTTCCTCGGATAAGACACGAGACAAAATATGTCTAATGCACCTAGCAATGATTTTAGTGAAGATATTATAACAAAGGTTACACAGAGATATCGAATGAAACTCCTCAAATGTAGCAGGACCATTTACCTTCGAGATGAGAGCAATAAAAGTCGAGTTGAGTGCGTTGTTGACAACACCAGTCCTACGCGACTCGTCAACTGCTTCCAATAAATCTTTGGCAATCAAATCATAGAAATGAAAGTAGAATTCCACGCTCCACCCATTAGGCCCAGGACTCTTTTCCTTGGTGAAACCTTTTAAAACATCCAAAATATCCTCCTTTGTAACTAATTTCTCGAGTTGGATGACTTCCTCCTCACTAACCATCCTTGTAAACAATCTAGCCAATGTTACCTTATCCACTATCGTATTCAATCTCAATTCTTGATAGAAGGTACTGAAGTAACGTTGAGCTTCAATATTTAATGCATTATGTCAATAATGTTCCTGTCCCAGTTCATCTTTGATCTCCCATAGGTGTTTTTTGTTCCGCATGTAACTAGCAAATTGATGAAAAACTTTAGTATTCATGTCTCCACTTTTAATCCATGTCGCCCTTTTTTTAAGGTGCCACAGCTCCTCCTCAACCAAAAGTAACTTATTCCTTTCATTTTCAAGTTCTTTTAACTAATTTATAAGATCACTACTATGTTCAGTATCCAAGTATTGTTCAGTAAGTTGTACAATCTCAGCTTCTAAATGTTCGAAAAGTATAATTTTCTTTTTCTTTTTGTCATCCAACTAGATCTTTACCTGTGCTTTTAAACCATAGAGTTTCCTAGACAATCTTCATTATGCTTCATCCACCTCACCTTCCTGATGAGAAACCCAAATATCCCGAACTAGATCACATAAAGACTCTTCTTGGAGGAATGTTGGATTGAATTTAAAAGGATAAGCAACATGCTTATAACCATAATATATTTAAAGAAAAAGATGCACATGATTCGAAATAAAAGGGAGCTCCACCCAATATCTGTATTTTGCAGCATCATCCAAGAGTGCTTCAAAAACATAATCCCAATCTAATATCCTCTGGATTTCCTCCCTCCCTCTCCTATTATTACGCCAGGTAGGAAATAATACCTCAATCTTAATATCCACCAACCTATTCGAGGAGAAAAGATTTAAAAAAAAAACCGCCAAGTGATCGGGCAAGGCCACCTCACCCCACACTTCTTCTGTACTGTCAGCAAAGTTCAGATCCCTTGCTAGGATGAGATTATTTAGTGCTAACAGACCTTTTTCATCCACTTGTTCCCAAAAACACCTACACCCAGTGCACGACCCATATGTATTTATAAAAATTATTTTCCTTTTATCCAGAATGTGGATACCTGTCAAAAGAATTCCACCGACACTTAAAAAAGACTGTAGTTCAAAAATCTTAGGATTCTAAGACACTAACAAACTCACAGAAGTCCCAATAGAACTAACAACAGTGATCATCCAATCAGGGTAAATCGAGCACATAAACTTCCTAGCCTTTTCCTTAGAGAGTAAAGTCTCTTGCAAAAAAATCATGTTTGGTTTGTTAATAGAGAAAAGTCTATGAATGGTGGGAATTTTTAGGGTGCCACCAACCCCTCTTATGTTCATAGAGATAAGGATCACATCTTGGCCCTTGAGAGGGATTTAACGCCTCTAAGTGCCCCCAAATCATGACTAGAAACTGAATGTTGAACCCCCAAAATAGGTGTTGAACCTAATTTCTTGCATGCACTACGATTTTTTATAAGGGAGACCTCCATACCCAAGCCCCAGGACCATGCCATTTCCTTTCCTTTTCCAACTCCCCCAACATACGCATTTTCACTTGGATCGCAGTCTGTGCTCCCCTGATAGTCTTCCAAACCCAAAAATGTTTCTAGTGGTATGGGGCTAGCTGATTCATTAAGGGTTGGTAGCAATGCTTCTAAATTCGTATCAGGCAAATGTGCATTCTTGGGTATGGTGGAGAGTTGTTGGGAAGAAATTTTTGGAGTCCCGTCGATCATTGAATTGGAAACCTCATGCAGATTAGGGGTAGGATTGTTATGTATCAGGGCCTCAGTATTCCTATCATCAACCAGAGTCAACCCGCCCAAATCCAGAGCACTCTTAGAGGTACCAGTAGTCTCAAAGAGAGAAAATTTGGTTGAGGGAAAGGACTTATCTAGGAAGTCCCTCTCCCATGACGATAACTTAAAAAATAAAGAAGGACAGTAAGAAGTTTTGAAGAAGCATCTTTAGAAGCACATTCGCCTGATGTTTTGAAGAGATGAAGAAACATCTTCTAGAATAGATGTATAAGTACCCACCTCTTCTGTGTCACCTTCACTCATGTACATATCATTGACATGTGTTTCCAGTGAGTCCTCCGCATCTCCAAAGTCGTTCCATGTAGGACAATTGTGTTGGAGATGCCCAGTCCTTCTACAAGATTTTCATCGAAAACGCAGACCCAGGTAGTCAATTCGTTGAACCATTAATTGACCTATCCATTCCAACTCAAGTGACTCCATAAGGCTTGCATGGATGTCCACTTCAACAAGTACATGCGCCATGCATTTATCTGGATCACAAAGCCCCTTTTCATCAAACTTAAGAAAATGGCCTATCAAGTTCCCAATGGCCTTTAAGGCTTTCTTATTCCACAAATTGAGTGGCAAACCAGGAAACAGAACCCAAACATGTCGAAGGCTGAAATACTCTGTGGCAGGTTCAAAATGGGTGCGCCATCTCTTAAGCATAATGTTGTTGCCTTCAAAATCCCAAAAACCATTTAAAATGGTCTCTGCGTCTTCAGGGAGCTTGAAGACCAGACCGAACCATCCATAAGGCAAGGTGAGGTATTCTGGTTCATACCCAATGATGGGTATCCAGGTTCACTGCATCCAAGCTGAGAACGTGATACTACTCCTAGACTTATAAGCGAACCTCCCAACCAACACACAGAGGAATAAGTTACAAGTTTCCTCCAATCCCACGCCCATACCTATTACCAACCTTTCTCTAACTTTCTTGGGTTTCCAGACCCGAGTCACCTTTTTTTTTCACTACTCCTTCCCACACAATCTCTCTCTTTGTGTGTTATCCTTATTTGCGCCAAAAAACTTACTGTGTTTCCCCAACTATTCGTGCGGTCTAGCTACCTTGCTAGCATGTGTTACCTCTCCCCCTAAAGGCCTCACGAGGTGCTCAAAATCCCATCCTAAACCCAGTCTAGAAGTTGATGTATGATCTAAAACAGTCCTACCCGGTCCCTGTTGACATAGCAGTCACTCTAAAAGCTCACAACTTACACCAGACGATATAATATGCTAGAACTTGTTTCCACCAAAACCCTGCCCACAAAATGATTTCACCTTTGGAGGAGATAATAAAATCCCTGTAGGTGACTTGACCGAGGTATTGAAATCCTTCATGAGATGATTGCCACCTTTTGTAATATTTAGTGCACCATCTATGTAGAAGGGACATTCTTGATCCTAGGTCACCTCGTCTGCAGCTAATGATTTGTATAGGCTAAAATAAAAATAGTGTAGGTAAATTATTGAATGCTAATGTTTTACATTAAGACAAATGAGATAAATTGACTTTCCTTCCCTAATTTTATTTCCATTAGGCATTAAAAGTAAACTTGTAAAATGACCTTATATCCCCAACAATACTATCTGATATTGATGACGTGTACAAAATTATGCTAAAATGACAACCAAAAAATATGACTTGATGCACAAACATATGTGCTTGTCAATGTATGACAAGAGTTGGGAAATAATGAATTTATTAATTATGTTTTGGAAATTTAAAATATTACAATTATATATTTTAACAATTTCATTATGCTATATAAGATATTTTGTTGATTTTTTTATTTTGTTTTTTAGATATTAACCAGGTTATTTTTATCAATGTATAATAAATAAATAATTGGAAATAATAAAATGAGTTTATTAATTAAGTTTTGTAAAATTTAAAAATAATTATATTTTTCAAATAATTTGGTTATGTAATAAATACATATTTTATATATTATTGGTTTTAACATTTTTATTCTGTGTTAAAAAATTATTCTAAAATTTATTTAAGAGCACGTATTAGTGTGATTGTTACTACTATAATAGTGAAACACAAGGTAAGCTAACATGGTGACTTCACATAAAGGAGTACCTAAATAGTAGTCACTGACTCTTCTTGTAATACCCATGTTTCCCCTGGCTTGTAATTAATCATTAAATTAGGATTTCCATGTTATGCCATGTGAACAATGTAAATATATTTTGTTTAGATTTCCAACGAGTAACTGTGGGGGTGAAGCCTTGAATTACTAGACATGATATCACTAGAGGAAAGAAATGGGAAAATTGTGGAGAGGGTTCATTATGTCAAATGACCCAAATTTCTCCTTCCTGAAATGATACACTTCATCCTTACCCCAAGGAGAAATCATAAAAGGACTGGTGGTTGAACCATCAACCACCCCCATGAATGGAAGCATGTTCTGGTGGATTAGAGAGGAGATTGTCAGCCCGAAGTACGATAGATTCTTGCAGACCTAGAATGACCCGAGTTTCCTTCTAACAGAAGTAATAGGACAGGTCCATAACCTTCCCCAAGAGGAGAAATGCGAGGGGGAATACAGACGAGGGGAGACGAGATAAGATACACTGAAGAGAGAGAGGGAATGAGGCTCTCCAACTGATAAGTACGTAGGATAGAGAGATTTAAGTCCCAAAAGGGAGGATCCTTTCATTTGGGAGACGAATGGATGAGATCCGTTCGGGAGGATCCAAGGTTTGTCACGACCATTGGATTTGGAGAAGAAGCGAAGGGGTTAACTCCTCGACTCCTTCAATGTTCACGAGTTTAGCAAATTTTGATATTCTTTGTAAGGGAGATGGACCCTCCGAAGTCTCGAATTCCAAAGTGAATTAGGACCATCCATCAGAAGGGATACGTGTTGTCAGATAGCATGGTTCGGAGAGTGGCACTATGACAGTTTTGAGTTGTTGTGTTAATGGGAAGAGGAACTCCTGAAGGGCAGAAGGACGAAGTCTTGAAGCCATGAGAGTCATAGATCCATGGGTCTACGTAGATAGACCCTGACCATCATATTTATTCTACAGCCAGTGTGACACTGATCAACTCCGGGTTTCACGAGGAAATTGCATAGAAAAACTCTTGAATGTCGAATTCCCAAAGTAACAGGAGTCGTAGATATATGGATCTACGTGGTCGAATCTCGACCGTGAGATCTGAGGGATGTTAGAAGGATATCAGTCTGGGGTGATGTAGCATAGTGACGTCATCTAGGGTGATGTGGATCCACTATAAACATGCCATATGTCACCTGGAATTGGGCGTTTCATAGACCCTATAGGTCCATTAACACGTAAAACATGTCACCCATGAAAGGGCCCATGTTTCCTCTCTGCCTTACCATGTGTCACCTCTGGAAATTACCTGTTTGTTCCACATCGCAAGAGATCTCATAGTCTGTAGACTTGACACTTCAGAGGAACTTGGTCAAGAGTTTTCAAGGTGTGAAAATTCCCGAAGTTGTGAACGATGAAGTGAATCTCCACTGTTGATAGGTAGAGGACACATGGCACTAGATCCGAGAGTCCAAATATTTGTCTCTTCAAGGATTCATGATGTGAGGAGTTGGTAAGCTTAGAATCCTAAAGCCGTGAAGTAACGAGAACCATGGATCTATGGATCTATGTGGACAAATCTCAACCGTGAGATTTGAAATAAGTGAGAAGAATGTAGGTCGGGGCTGACATGGCTCACTAACATCTTCACAGGTAATGTGGACCCGCAACTAAGCTACCATGTGTCACCCAGATATGGCTGATTTATAGACCCCTTATGCCTATTAGAGCATGACATGTGTCACCCCCTAATGAGGACATGTTTCACCCCTGTCCCTCACCGCGTGTGAGCTTCTGGTTCATGCCTGTCCAACCAACGTGGTTAGTAACATGTCTAGGACTCTGGGAGTCTGGATAGATTCGAGAGTTTGGAAGATTTTGGCATAGTATGGTAAAATTATGTTCAAATTCGATCATCGATTGTTGAATTATAAACATTCAATGATGATAACCTATTGTCGAAACGTCGAAAACATAGGACGATGATCATCAATTGCTGAAACGCCGAAAACATAGGATGACGATCATCGATTTTCGAAACATCGAAAATGTAGGATGTCGATCTTCGATTATCAAATGTTGAACATTGATCATTGAATGGACAAGGTCATGTGGCAAGATTTCGAGACTTTGAGGAGTAATAAAAGGGGCAGTCAACGTCGAATGCCAAAACCCCAATGAATAATGCTCGAATAACTTCGGGAGGTGATAACTTGCAGACCAGAGCTCAAATTTTAGTGTGGTGGCAACCGTTAGAAATATCATGGTGAGTATTAGCCAATGGAGATCCCAGCGTTAATATTTGAGATAGTTAGGAAAAACAAAAATTTGATGCCCCATCCCCAGAAAGGGTATTTAGGGGTTGAGTGTGTTACAAATTGGTATCAAAGCATGGAAACAACACTTGGCCTGCTTGGGCTCATGCGTGAGTCACATATAAATATTGTTAGAGGACCTTAAGGGGTAACACCCTATTTTACCCATTCCTAAGAGGCTTAGTGAACCTCTACTGAAGAAAGGAATGAAGCCTTCTGCTATTGATAGATGTTTTGGAAATATGCACTCTATGTTGCTAATGTTTCCAAATAAAGAAGTTGACTTCAATGTGCAATCATACATGATTTTGTACAGACATAAGATTGGTTTATCGAGCCTAAGATGAGCCTATTGTGAATATTACTGCCAAACATAAATCATTTGCATAAGTTCCTTGAGTAGAAGGATGCATATTTAAAATTTACTTTGGATTTTACCCAACGACATTGAATCATGCTAGTTTGTGGCAGAGGAAGCCTACCATTTTATTTTCGGAAATGATGGCCACTCCTACAAGAGTGGGATTATGCTGATGAGCAATAATAAAAATACTTGGATGTGAATGGATTGAATGGATCCATAGCAGTGATAATTATTGTTTTAATAAGGGATTAAACCTAGTATATCTGTATGACCCCTCACGATCAGAGGATTAATGGAAATGGTAAGGTCAACTTACTGACTGAAAATTGTTGCTAGAATAATCCAGTAAGAAAGTAAAGAGGAACCCTATAGATTGAGAGAAATATTCATGAAGGTATAAGTGAATCGACAAGAGCTCTTTCAAAAGCTCATGGTTATTCTAATGGAGTGTATATCCATGATAACTCAAAAGCATGTCTATGCATAAGAATGCATATGGAAAAATATTGAACATGCAAATTAGGCATGTTATAACCTATGGTGGGTGGTAAGGTGTGGTATACTAATGGACCTTTTAGATGAGGATGACCTTATGACAACAGGAGTTAATAGGAAGAATGAAGGTTGATAATGTTGCGGCCTACAACCTTAATACAATATGACCATAAGGATTTATGAGAGACCTATATAAGGTTTGATTAAGAAGGTGTCAAACACATTTGGATTGACCAATGGGTCATATTGACATCCATAGGTGGATGATAACCATATGGAAATAGCTTGGTATACTCAGATAGCTATAAGAGGGAGTTTGGGAAAATATTCCCTTGTAGAAATTTGTTGACCAAGAATGGTTTAAGGCATGAAAGAGAATATTGATAAGCTATCTTGTTGCCTTGGGGAATTGTTAGATTTGCCCAGATGATATTTCCAGACTATTGAGTCATCTTATAACACCAGACGCAAGAATAATTTCTTGTTGGTTGTTGTCATACGGAAAGAGGTACATAGTTATGATTATGTTTGTTAAACTAACCATGTGCATATGTTTGAGTGCATGGATTTAATGCATTGTGAAGCTTCTTAATATGAAGCCTGATATTAATACCAACTAGGTATGAATGCTATTAAATGTGCAAGTGATGCACATGTATGATGTAATAATATATGCATACTAAAGGCACAATATGGTTTCCTTGATTAGTGATATGTAAGGCAAGAAATACACTTGCCAAGATTTAATGAATATCATGGATTCCTGATCAAATCTATTATGAGGAGTCATGAAAGATTGGTTTTGAATGATAGCTTGAGGGGAATGTGTTCCATTCCCTCAGGATAGGCTAGTATAAACAGATGAAAGAGTAAATGAGCAAGGATGTTATGTTGTTGTGAAAAAAGGAAACATGATTAAGCCTTTGAGGATTGCATGAGAACATTGTGAACAATAAGAAGTTAAATTAATTATGATTTTTCATGTGGTGAAGTGCATCATGGATGTAAGTTAACAAAACAAGGAATATGTGTGGAAAAATAATCTGGATGCATAACAAGGATGCATGTTTATATTCCTTATGGAATATTTGATAAACAAATGAACTAACTCAAGGTTGAGGCTATCACAGATAGTGAAGGATATGCGATAAGGAAGTTTCATGTTGAAGGAGCTCCCTGTGAAGGAATTGTGTAAGGACTATGTCAGGAGAACATAGTCACAACCTTAATGATTGATGGAAATTGATAAGTGGGCTGCAAGCCTATATATATATA